>JABUQX010085063.1:10000-16745 GCA_015478945.1 Trachelipus rathkii | reverse complement strand
CTTTTCCACTTGTAATTCAAGGAGTTTGAGAGCTTTTATTCCCCTACTTATATAGGGGAAATATAGCACCTAGGTGCCCCTCCCTCTCTCCTTAGTTTTGCATCTGGTAAACGAACGTTTACCTGATCAAAGTGGTGTCCCTGGAGTATAGCTCAAACAAATTGTAACAGCAAAGGGAAGAGAGCTTCCCTTTGAGATAATTGCAATATGTTTGATAGCCACACAGAATGCCTTTCTTAATTCTATTACAAACAACCTCAAGGATAGAGGAAGGAAGATAGGAGGAAAACTACTTGAGGAGGGTAAATTACAACTACTAAATATTATTATTCAATAATTTGTGTACACAATCTTTGCACTTGCAAAATTTCTAATTACATAACCTTTGACCGAATTACCTGTAAAAGAAAAGATTAGTAAGAGGTTGTCTACCTATGATTTCTTTCTCTCACAATTTTTATTATTTTTATTTTTCTGCTATTTTCTACTCTGATCGGCCTCCGCTAAATGGTAATAGATCTTTATGTTTCTTAAATTCTCTGCTACAGGCTGACCATTTTTTAAGATATAAACTGTATTATTAGTGAAGCGCAATACCTTATAAGGCCCTTTATACTTTGCTTCTAGCTTGCCTAAATTATATTGTTTGTTTCTTACAAGAACTAGCTTGGCTTCCTTCAAATTTTTGGGAACGAACACGGATCGGTTCTTTAAAGTGGCTCTCGGTGCCAACGGCTTAGCAAACAACCCCGCTAGCTTATTTAAATATTTATCATAACACATAGCTTCTCCAGGTCTCTCTGTGTCTACTAATCTTCCCGGTATATTCACGTTTTGGCCAAAGAGCACCTGAGACGCTGTGATACCATTTTCATTTAGAGGGGACGTTCGTATTGCAAAGAGCGCAAACGGCAGGACTGATACCCAATCGTGATGTTTGAACTCATTTTCGCTTAACATGCAACGAAGGCTGCTTAATAAAACTCGATGCCTATTTTCAAGATTTCCGTTGACTTGTGGGCTTCCCACTGTGGTGCAGATATGTTCTGCCCCAATCATCTTACAGACCTCTTCAAACAGATGAGCTTTAAAGCACCCTCCATTGTCACTGAGAAATTTTGTCAGGCACTCCAGTGAAAGGTAGAATCTCATACAATAAGACTTTAATGACACTTTCAGCATTCATCTCCTTTAAAGGGATGGCAAAAAGATAACTACTGTACCTATCGATTGCAGTAAACAAGTATTTATACCCCCGGCAGGGGGTCATCTTAAGAATGTCAATTTTTGCAACATTTCAAACTTATAGGTCACCTCTTTGAACTGGCCATAATTAGGACTAATAGTGCGAGCGCTTTTGTTTATTTGGCATTCATTACAAGCTCTAACGATCTCTTTAACCCGCGAGTGAATCTTCTCAAATACAAACTCCGACTTCCTACGCAATTTTCCGTTCTCTCAATCCAGTTGAATGCACCAAGTGCAACAGTCACCACTATACTTCGTTGCTCTGGGTCTCAGGCAAAATGACACGGGAGAATACCCCATTGAGTACATCCACCAAAAATGTTTATTTCTTTATTAGTAGAACATTTATTTGTTCGATACATTTTCCAATATATGGTTGTGCGATTAATGACTTTATAAATATGTAACTTTTTAGCTCAAAGCATGTTTTTGTATCAATACTTTAAGAATCTATCTATCTTTAAACATTTCGTTTACCATGATTCTAAATCAAAATTGCTGTTAATTTCTTCATGTTCTCCTTCTGCTATTTATCCTTTTTCTTTCTCTCATACTGGATGGTAATTCCTTTCTAAAAGCGACACAGTGTCTCAGGTAGCTTTTATCTGTGATTTGGTTGAGGTCTGAGTGGGTTGTATACTAGCGCCACAACTTTTGACGTAACTCAATACTATGGCCTTCATGCAGTATTATTTAGCACAAAAGAATTTAATGGCCTATGAATAAGCGCTGACCAAGTGTTTCTTCCTCTGTTTTTTTGTTTGTTTGTTCGTTCCTTTGCCCAGAAAAGTGGAATTATTTTAATATTTATATTCGTTGCTGGATTGGATTTTTATACTAATTATTTGAAGAAGAGTAGCATTATAAGAGAAGCGAAGGCGATTGGGTTGCCGGACCTGATTTCGCGTTTTGGATTTTAATACATCTATTTGTTTGTTTTCACTTACTGGGTAGTGGTTCACTCTTTAAATATTATTTATACGTTATTTTCTCCCAACAAGTGAATTACCAATTTATTCTGTTTTGTTTTGTTTTAAGTGACCAATAATTGTTTACACTTGCATATCATCCTTATCTTTTCAAACCGACTGGGTTGAGGAGGAAGAAGCGTGGGGTCGGCTTTGGGTTATGGTCCTGGGATAACGCCTGATAAAGCATTTGAAGAGGCATGAATGAATATTTTTATGGGGGTTGAAGTACCAGGGTAGGCTAATAGGCAGGAATTTTTTATAGCGTTTTGAACAGCGCTAAAAGCCTTCTCCGACTTTTCAATATTTTCTTTCTGGAGTAAGATTTTCCCTTTAAATAGTCTGTTAATGGACCCATTAAATCTGCTAAGCAAGGAAGCATTATTCTGTAAAACGAAAGTTTTCCTATTAATCCTCTCATCTGTAAAATTATGCGGTTTTTTATAAGTTACTATCTCTGCAATTTTCTCTGGATTCGCTCTAACACCTTCAGCGCTTATTATGAAGCCTAAATATTCTACTTCAGAAACTCCAAATCTGCTCTTTTTTTCATTCACACTGATATATAAATAATTTAATCTTTTTAACACAGTTTCCACGAGTCTTTCATGCTCTTCAGCTGTTTCTGTGAACAGTAAAATATCGTCAATATATACGTGACAATTTTTTAAGTCAGATAGTAATATATTTACCATTCTTTGAAATGCTGCCGGTGAGTTTATAAAGCCCATTGGCAGAGAGGTGTATAAGAACGTTCCCAGATTACTCGTGATTGCAAAGTACTTCTGGCAATCAGGATGCAATGGCAGGTTATAAAAGCCGTTCGTCAAATCTACCTTGCTGAAATACCGAGCACCTTTGAGTGCGAAAATAGCATCGTAAATATTTGGGAGACCGAATATATCCACCTCTGTTCTTTTGTTAAGTTCTCTAAAATCTGTCACTAGTCTAACTCTCCCCCCTCCTTTATCCAAAACACTAAAAGGCGCTGACCAGGTGGTACTTGCTCTTTTCAACACACCTGACCGCTACTAATTGGTTTAATTCCTTTTTTGTTGCTTCATACAGTTTATGCGGGACCCTTCGGCCAGGTAACCTTATAGGCGGGCCCTTTATAGTTGGTTTGTATGGGTACGCCCGCGCCAACTCCCTCAATATCGTTTCGGGTATATCTCCCACTTTTTTCCCTCCCCCCAATTCTGTCTCCAGTTCACCTCCTTCTCTCGTATCCCTCATTTCTTGTCCCCCATACTTAGAAAATATTTCATCCCATTTTTTTCGTTGTTTTATTTTTAAATGAACATTCTCATCTAAATACGGGAAAAATAATGTTTTATACTTATACAAAATATCATTAAGAGGAAAGAGTGGGCTAAAAGGCACAGAGGTGAGAGTTTTAGGGGGAGATTCATGCGAAAGATCATGGGAGAGTGCGTTTATTTTTAAAGAGGATATAGAATGATCGGGCCTTAATAATACGGTATGATTGGTATTAGGATCAATGAGTACATCGTTCTTAAAATCTATACCAAACCCAAAATGTTTCAAAAAAGTGATACCTAATATGTTTAGTTTTACATCTGCTATATACAATTTGTGTTTATATATTTTATTCAAACCAATGTCTAAATCTATATTAATATAATCGTAAACATTTATTTTGGTGCCATTGGCGGCTAAAATGTGGCCCATTGGTCGTTTCGACCTATGAATGGG
Organism: Trachelipus rathkii; assembly: GCA_015478945.1. NCBI lineage: Eukaryota > Metazoa > Arthropoda > Malacostraca > Isopoda > Trachelipodidae > Trachelipus > Trachelipus rathkii. The sequence goes on along the minus strand of JABUQX010085063.1, from coordinate 12,813 downwards.
GCTAGCCCTAATCAGATCGATTTCCGAGCCAGAATCTAATATATAAAATTTATTATCAATTCTATTCAATACTTTATATAACTTAGAGCCAGCTACATCACCTTTAGAGAGAGGAGTGCTATTTGTTTTTTCTTGGACGGCTGAGATAATTGGTTCTCTGCACAAATTAACATGTCTGCCGTCACTCTTCTGAGACACCAACATGCTGTTCAGTGTTAATATTAGATCGTTCAGTATCTCATTTTTCAAATAATTATTATGAAAGTTTTGGGAGTATAACCGACATGCATGTTAGAATTATAATTACATAATACCTGATTATTAATCTGTCTCATATTTTTATTATTTTATTCATGGGCTTCATGGCAATGATCTTTTATTATTTGTTTTTCAATTTCTACCAGTTTTTCTTATATGAAGCAATCGCTTTCGGGTTTTTCAACGTCACAGGTATTAACAATAGACACATTTTTAGCATTTATTTCCTTTAGGAATTTGAATTTCATATAATTTCTATGTGTACTTATTTTGTTAATTACAGTTCACATCATTCATTTGTGTGTGTGTGTGTATTATTATTATTATTATTATTATTATTATTATTATTATTATTATTATTATTATTATTATTATTATTATTATTATTATTATTATTATTATTATTATTATTATTATTATTATTATTATTATTATTATTATTATTATTATTATTATTAGTTTTAATATTGCCATAGCCTGTTTCAGCATTAAATTTGAAAATCTTTACATAATTATTAAAAGATACTGTTTTACCTCGTTTTCTTCTCGAGCTGCGGTCATCTGGGTGAGATGATGACCTCGATATTAGTTTCCCTGAGTGGTGGTTGTATGATGGGGGTTGGCAGCAGCGGGCATTCTTCAGACTCACATTTGTAAGCTTTGAGCCAATGCTTCTTATGATAGAAACAGACATTATTATAGGCATCATTATTCTGTTGTGAAGCATAGTTCTCATATCTACGTCTAGGCTGGCTCCTACCCCTCCTTGAGTTTGGCTGCCAGTCATTGGCTGGCGGCTGCCAGCCAGTAGAAGGCGGCTGTCTCTGTGCCAGCTGGCTTAGCGACTCGGCCACGCTCTTGGCTGTGTCCAATATGTTTTGAAGCTGAGTCAGAATCTTCTGCTGAGTCTCCGCTTGTTCCTTTCTTGAGTCGCGTTCATGTGAGTAACTTCGTGAGCGGTTATGTTGGTTCGAATTGTTTTCTTCTGAAAGCTGATTCACATTTCCCCAGTATGGGGGATCTCTCCCGTATTGGGGCATCGGTTGGAAATTTTTATGTACAAAGTTCTTGAAAAGATCGTCGGCTACCAATACCAGTTTATTGATGTCATTATCTTGCGCTAATGAATAAAGACTCATCTGGACCTGAGTCGGCATCTCATTAAGAAAGAGCTCTTGGGCAAATTTTGGGTTATTCTCGACGAGTAAATCAAAGTTCTTTCTTCCCAACACTTCTTTCACACGATTGAGATAATGACTGGGCAATTCTGTTTTCTCCATCCCCTTTTTGAAGACATCCCTCACCCGCTGTTTTAATGCTGGTAAGTAAGTTTCCTCGATCCTATTCATTAATTCTTCATACGCATTTTCGCGCAATGGGAATTGTAATGTAGAAACAAGACTGTTTGGGAGAATTGAGGCTAAAAGTCGGACTTTCTCAGAGCCCTCATTTATTCCGTTAAGTTTAAATACCGCGTTGGTAGCAGACAACCAACTGACAATATCATAGCCATCGAAGGCGGGAAGCTGGTGGGATGAAAGAGAGCTTTTGTTTCTTCGCCCCTTTCCGAATGAACGTCTTCTTATATGTACGGGCGACTTATGTCTGTTTCTTTGAGGCGTACATTCACGTTCACTTTCTGAACTCGTAGATGATTCTTCCACTAAAGATGGTGAGGCTGATTTTGGGGGTGAGGGAGATTTCTTCGCTCGTTGTCCTTTGGGGGAGGTAGGCTTTCCTCTCCCCACTCTGAGACTTGGCGCGGTTTTCTTATTAGCCCCCATGGAGGGTTTTCGTGAACAAAGAAAGACTTGAGTGTTTTTTTTTTTTTTTTTCAAAAAGCATATATTTGGACTTTATATGTCTTTATGGGCAAAAGTTCGTTATTTGAAGCATTTCAAATTTCTTTTTTCTTCTTTTTTTTTTTTTTTCTAATACCGCTTTATTTCTTCAAGCAGTATTATTATGAATTATTTATTATCAGATATCACTTTCCACAGTTATTATTTAAATGCACGAACACAGTTAATTTTTGATAGCACTATCACAAATTTCACAGTTTATTCAAATACTTTTTTTTTCACACCGTTTTTCACTGTTCAGAAGGGGATTTTTAATTATAATAATTAATAATAATGATGTAAGGTCACTATGGGCTGTCGCCAGATTTGATCTGAGGTTATTACTCAGACCAATTAAATAAATAATTAATAATTGGATGATGGATTGAAAAGGGTTTTTCTGCTTTTGAAGTTTATTAATTGTGCACGTGAAATAATAATATGACAGATGATATAATCAATTTCGCAATCACACTGGTCAGAAAGTACTTAATTATGAAATAGACAAAGTTAATTGGATATAATAATAATGCCACGGCAAACTGCCGGCTTTGTTGGCCCTATTGATATCTGACAACACGACCGATTCGTCCGGCCGTCTAAAATAAATAATCCTTCGCCTGGGCCTTCAAGGCGGCTTCCAACGAAGCTCTCCCAATCCGTTACAAGCTTTGAATCTTTAACCTTAAAAAGTTTGGCATTGTTAGCATTTCG
>JABUQX010085063.1:0-2500 GCA_015478945.1 Trachelipus rathkii | reverse complement strand
TATTATTATTATTATTATTATTATTTTATTGAATATGTACTGTTAATCATTATTATTATAGTGAAAACGCCACGTCGTTAATAGAAATCAAAGTTTTATTATTTTTACTCTACAGCAGATGTAAAAACATACGTTCTTGCCTTAACTTGCATTGGGACGATGTACCCACCCTTATCTCAATTCCCCTCCACTTGTGGTTGTCGAGAATTATAAATGGTTCCCTTGTGATTGGTGGACGTCAGCCTTATCTCTATTACCCCTACATTGTGTTTTGGCGAGAATTATATACGATCCCTTGTGAGTCTAATCTCGTTTCAAACTATAGTCGCTTTAGCTGTCGAGCTGTGAAGAAGTTCTCTACTCTATCTTAAAAGTGTTCCGCTTCCAGAAAGAACACAATATGATTCGTCTTAATAGGTATACCTCTGTACAAGACATCATTCAGTGGGAAGTTAAGCCACCTGGGTGTGGAGTTGCATTCTTATATAAAAGAAACCCGAATGGAACTGAATTCTTCACGTGTGTTAGTAATTCATCATATTACAACACACGGCGTGTTTACATGAGTCCCGCTGAATTACTGTGTATATGTAAACACATCGAGACCTGGCTTACTGATTACTTTAACCCTAATGCGGCTTTAAACTACTCGAGCGAAAACAGTTATCAGCCAGAGCAAAGGAGCAAAGGAAAAACAGCTTACTCTAACCTTCTCTAAACATGCGAACACCATCGGCGTGGAAGTTAGACTATGGGAAAGGACTAGTGGTTTAGAAGCATTTGAACGTACTTCACATGGATTCTTCATCTCAGGAATACAGCGGCTGAAGTGTATGTCAGAGGTAGGCGGAAGGGTGATAAGGCATATGAAGAGAGTGAGTGTGTTATCTAACTATGTAACAGTCGTTCATTATATGTTATACGAGGAATACTACGCATTCAAGAAAATGATGGTTGATGATTCTGATACTGTTATTAAACGATTCCTAGACACTATCGATGTGCAGAAATTCATACATCTTCTTAGAAAACGATGGGCTGAAAGCATCTATGCTACCGATCCAGAGGCCAAACATACTATGATATCTGAGAGGGAGCTTTTTACATATGTGCTTTCGGATGGCATCGGTGAGACACATAGCTACATGATAGACAACGACATAAATGACTGGCATATTTGTAAAGATTTACAGAGTATTAATCTTGAGTCTTCGTGAAGTTTCTGTGAATGTCTATATCAGTGTTATATACCCTTATAAATATTTTTAATATTATTGTAAATGTAATTAATGTTAAAATATTTAATATTCCAGTGAGTATATTTAATGTTAAAATATGTAGGTCTGCGATTATTAAAGTTCTAGGTATGTAGTAAAGGTTTTAACTGAAGTTGGTGCTTTAACATCGTCCGAGTTAAACGTTCGTAATATATATAGAATATATATATTTTTTTTTATTAATAAATTATATTATATATTATAATATAATATTATATATATATATATATATATATATTATATATATATATAATATTATAATATAATATTAATATATATATGCTCTCACCATAGCTTCGAAAGTTGCATTGTACATCGAGCACGCTACGAGCATGGATGTGGGTAAATTCATGTTCTTCAGCCCTGCTACATGCATGGTGGCGGGTCCCACAGGCTGCGGGAAAACCTTTCTGCTGTTAAACATATTAAAGGATGGTGGAATTTTTGAGCATACACCTGTGAAAATAATCTGGTGCTATAGTGTATTCCAGGAGAAGTTTAATGAATATAATAATATAGTAGAATTCCATGAAGGTGTATACGATATTAAATCATTGGAAAATGTACAAGGTCATAAAGTTATAGTTCTGGACGACATGCTGCACAAGTTAAACGAAGATATAGCTGAGACGTTTACGGTGTATTCCCATCATTTAAATATATCTGTATTTTTCATTACACAGAACATTTTTTCATCAAAGGCAGGCATATGAGGACTGTTTCTTTAAACACTCAGTATTTACTGATCCTGTTTGGTCAAAGAAGAGATATGAGCCAGGTCAATGTTCTAGGGTCGCAGATGTTCCCGTCAGCAAGAAAAGAGTTCTTGAAATATATAAAGAAGTTACTTCGACTCCATACGGATACTTGCTGTGTGAACTTCATCCTAGGAACACGCATAGAGTCCTGCTCCGCACTAACATTCTACCGCATGAATAAAACTGTGCTACATTTCCTGAAAATGAGTAGTTAGTGTAAAGTATTTAACCTCTTATAAAAAAGATGTAAAAAAGCTGAAACGGCTGCAAAAGCGCAAGAAATAAGTCTGGTGATGATGGAGAAAGTTATTCTATATGTGAACTCTGGTCTAATCTGAAGAAGCTGTAATGGTTCCTTTTAAAAACAGACCCTCAAAGGGTAAAGAAGCTGAGCGTGGTCGACATATTATACCATAAAAACCTTCTTGGCGATACGTAACATTTAAAGGCTACTATTCTTCTCTG
>JABUQX010085062.1:0-12047 GCA_015478945.1 Trachelipus rathkii | reverse complement strand
CTATATTAACTTGCTGTATATCTAGGATGAAAGTGGTAAGTTAATTAAGTAAAATTATATAGATGGGTGGATGATGATAAGAGGTGAGTATAGCTCCCTACTATACTTCTGGTGTATGATTTACATAAGCATATGAATTAAAGGGATAATATAGTACTATAACTATTTTATTCTATGGTTTATATTTAAGTGATAGGTATATATATAGGTAATTTATTGATTATTGAGCACATAGGATTGTTATTTCGACTCAGGGTTAGGACAACTTCAAAAATTAATTAAGGACCGATAAAATTTTGAATGGTTGGAACAGTAAAGGAAGTTACCACCATATCCCAGGAATCTCTAGAGTGAGAGAAGTTTAAGTGGCCCAAAGAGTTCTGTAATGAAAGGTTATCTTTTTTAATAGTGAAGATTGAGGAGTACTTTAAAGTTGAGTAGGGAAATACAAAAAGAGGGGATAAAATAGAAGGGGCGCTTTGAAAAGCAGGGAAGTGCACCTATTGTGTGGTAGATCTCAGATTATTGGCCTGGATTAAAGAGATGACCCTGAGAAGAAGAGTTCCCATTTTGAAGGGTCCAGATAGAAAGAAGAGACTTTGGTGTGTCTGGAATTCCCTCTCGGGGTGGATACCTTAAAAAAGTCAGTAATGAAGGAGGTGGGTAACTGATTGTGGATAAAAATCGGGGGGATCAGAGATCTCCCGAGAGAAGAGAGAGTTGTTCAGAGTTAAATATCATATAACTCATATCTATAATAATAATATATATAAGAGATATAATACTAATAATAGAATTTAGTAGGTGGTCATAAGTTGCATGCCCATACATTATATAGGTAGAAGATAAGATTAATGTGGAAGTAGTATAAACCCGAGTAGGCTAAAAACTGATGAGGATATTATATCTACAATATAGTAGTATAGTTATAATACCTGTAGATACCGCATAACTGAATTTTCTGACTAGCAAACTCTGCAACAGAGATAATTCCCTTTCAGGTCATATGTTCTTTGAAGTTTTGTTTTGATTTAGATTGGGAGGTCAAACCCTAACCTAACCCGTAAAAAAACCCGGAAAAAAGAAGATCAAAGAAGGAATGAAAAGATTGTTGACCCTGAAGAAAAAATTAAAATTATTTAGTTATGTAACAAAAAACATCTCTATATCAAAACATTTAAAATTAAAATGGACTTTTTTATACAGGATATCATATATACATCTATATAGATAACTATAGGTACTATAGACAAATATATGAACAGTATAGAGATAGGAGGACATATGTTCGTATATTGATAAATTTATATTTCCAATGATCTGCTAACTATAAACTTATTTATTATACTTAAATTAATATCACTAAATTTACAATATACTTCCACTCCTTATTATTATTATTATAGGTAATAGTAGTATTAGGCTAGTTTTATATACTAGAACTGCTATTGCTTTCGGTTTCGAGCGCTTTGCTCATGCTCAAAAGACTCGTGAACTGAAAGAGTGTACACACTTGACGCCGACTCTAAAGCTTACCGTCAGCTCCTTAATTCGTGAGTTCTAGTATAGTGAATCCCCAAATAAACTTTACCCTTTTGAGGTACTTATACTATACAAGGTTTATAATTAATATGTTAGGTACTAATAATCCAATATATATATAAATAAGTGAATTAATTATAATAATAATAATTATAACTATATATATATATATATAATATAATAAGTAAGATTGATATGTAAATACTATAGTAGTTACTTTATGTAGCTTCATATTATAAGTTATAATATTATATAGTATAATAGTATGAGGCACTATGTAAATCTATTAATATTGTGTCATCATATCTATCTTGTGGAGAGACAAACCACTATTCGGATTGGATGTATGTGCTCATCTGTAGGGCCAGTTCAGATATAAAAACTATAATTATTATTCCACTCAATGAAAATAAATTAAATAATTTAGAGATAAATAAATTACCCGATCCCGATGTCTAGACCCCGCAAGTTAGGGAAACACACAAACCTTTTGAGAGAAATTTGCCGCCCATACAAAAACTGCCTTTTACGTGAGATACAGTTCTCTTTTTTCAAAGTGAAATATAATATGACGCCATATAAAGAATCATAATGACCCGATAAGATTTAATCAAGAAAAATTGTACTCTTATGTCGGGGTCAATGTCTTAGAAGCGGTTAATTTGCTAGCAGTATTTTCATATAGTAACATGTTTAGGAAGTGTATTGAACAACATTTGATTCTTTATAGTATTTTTTTTAGTGCGAGAGTTTGTTAGGTGGATTAAGAGATATGGTTAGAAATAAGCAAAGTTATAACGTGACAGATGGAGACTTTAAGAGGGAAACGGAAATTTTTATACTTTCAGATCCTTCGAATTCTCAAAACATTTGTCAAGAGCATTAGTCATATTATTATAGATAGTCATAGTATTATAGAAAAAAGCAACCCATAGATTTAGATCATTTAACAAGATGTGTGAAAGTTAAATAGCGGGTAGAGAAGAGGCGCAGCTTATTTTTGATAACATTAATATAAGGAATACCAAGCCGTTTTTGAAAAAATAAAATAGTAAAATAGTAAAATGTAGGGGGTAACAGTATAGTGGGTACGGGTGAGCTCCAAGTTCGTGCCCGATTTATCACTAGAAATCACCTTAGAAACTTTTGGCTACCCGCCGATAAGTTGATGAGGTAGGCATAGAGACGAATAGATGCGAGAATAAACCTGTTGATTTATGAGCTGACCAATTCATTTAGTCTTATATAGTTTTTTATCGAACACAACTCGCCTTAACCACCCCTATAGAATTATACGATATAGATATAATAAGAGTATAAGATGTTAGGTTTTGGTGGCATGTTATAGAGAAGACTAGGGATCACTAAAGATACTTAACCCACTTATACTACATCTAATTTATGTTGTTAAAATAATTCCTAGTTGTCTCCCCAATCTCTCTGATATATAAGCGCTAAAGGAGTAAACCTCCTGGGTATAAAATGGAACTTCAAAAAGACAAAAATAGTATCCTACCTTAATTACTGCCCAGAAAGGTAAAACCCCAATGTTTGTCTAGACCTTTAAAAAATAAGTTCCCCCGGTTGTGTCCAGATTGCCTTTACATAGGACGGATCTATTTACCCCGAACCCCCACATAGTAGAATTGCCACCCAACCACGAACTGGAGGTGATGTTTTAAATAATCCAGGGACGATTTCGCAGGACTATACCACTTGTTACGTAGAGTATAATTATAGTTTAGATATATATGGACAGGTCTGTAACCATTTAAATGTTCAGTGTAAGGGGCTCACGGGTAAATAATAATATGGGTAACCTATTTATTATAGTAATTATATATATATTATTATTATATATTTATTATTATATAGTTATCTATAGCCTAAAGATAATCATAAATAGTATAATATAGTGATATATATATATAAGAATAAATACTTTTTAAAAAAAGTGATATATAACTATATAATTAGTTATATATATGAAAGTAAGATCATACTTTATATATAATAAAGGTACTATACTTACATAATATAATAAATATATAGGTAATTATAAATAATATAAGGAAGTAAGTAGCAAAGGGATAATTTATTAACTATAATATTAATTTTGACTAAATAACAAAATTAATAATTAATTAAGAATATGAGACAAGTATATGATTAAGTAAAAATAGTGGTAATAAATTATATTATCTAGTAATAGTTATTAAAGATATTAAAATTTTATAATTTCAAATTAATATAATTAAATAAGTTAATATAAGTAGGCATAAGTTCATGAGTCTATATAACGTGGTAAATATATAAGTAACTTTATTGTTAAAGTAGATCGTGATATATATATATATACCACAGTATAAATATATATCATAGGATATATATATAAAGGTAAGTATATATATGGGAAATAACTACTGGTTTAGAGTAAGTGAGTTACTGAGCTATTTAACTATGGCATTTCAAATACATATAATAATATATATACTAATAAGTAATAAGGCTTTTTTAATATAATATCACTTATTACAGGGAAAATGAATTTATCAATACCACCAGGCGAGATATAGGAGAAAATGATACAATAGATTGGAATAGTAGGATGAAATAAAAAATTTGTAATCAAAGAGTCTCATAACTGATCAAAGAAACTGGCGCACGCATGATAAAACTGCAGAATGATCTTTATAAAATTTCATAATTAATATTAACAAGGAAAATAGAAAGAAAGTAAGAAACTATATATAAAGAAAATAATTAAAGAGAAAGCAAAACATAAATGCGTTATTGCATCTCTCTAATATACACGTGTACTATATATTACGAATCTCTCTCGACGAAAATGGATAGGGTGAAAAAACTCGTCGTTGATTATATACACAGACACTCCCAAGACAGAGTAATGACATGATATGATGTGTCCCAATTGAGACCAACTGAAATAATATCAAAAACTCTTATAACAACTATACTCAGTAACTTGCCGATTTCATATATATTATTAAAAAAGGGGGTAGGAGTCGTATGACTGAAATGACTGAAACAATATATACAACATGAATTTAAAAATATCAATAGATTTTATATTATCCAATATGAAGTTGAATATAATAGTTTTCGGGTTTAAATGTGTAATCGATTCCATCTGATTGACGTTTCTGAAAAAAAAAGGATGAAAAGGGAAAAAAAACTAAACATGAAGAAGACATTATTCAAAGAAAAGCATATATACTCGATTAATTAAATTATTAGTAATTATATTATAAAGATTAAATAATAAATATAAATATTTAGAAATATAAATGGGAGATAATTAATTAAAGAACAATGTTTAATTTTACATATACATACATAGATATATATATACTTTTAAGATCAAATTATTTTTATTCATGCGTGCTTCCTCTACATACATAGCTATAAACGAACTAACAACAAAACCAACAAACAAACAAAACAGAGAGCATAACACAAGTAAATACATAAATAATAACTAATAAGTAAAAATATATAGAACAAATAATGGTAATAATATTAAATATATTAAGATATAAGAAATTAAATAAAAATACATTAGATATTAATAAATTAAAATAAATGGGAAAAAAAGTAGAATGTACATAGAAAAATATAATATTAAATATAAATAATAAAAAAAAATCTATAAATGATTCAGTAAATATGTTTATAGATAATGTAATATTAAATAGGTAAATAACTAATAATAAATATAAGAAATAATAAAAATATTAAATAGGTGTAACTTTAAAAATATATATAAAAGAAAATCAGAGATAATTTTATAAAATTTATAGTAATATTGTTGATGAAAAAGAAGTAAAAACAACTCTCTATAGTATAATAACACCACAAAAAATTAATTACAAAAAAAATCAGAGTGGACACTGTTCAAAAATTATAGGTGATAACTTTAAAATATATATATAAAAGAAAATCAGAGATTAAGAAATTGGTTGAAAAAATACATTTAGAGTACCACTGAATTGTCCTGCTACAAAGTCTTTAGCCAACAAAAATTTGTATTTCTTCAATTCAGTTTTATACATGTGGCTTAATATTAATGAAATACTTTGTATATAATGTTATTTTATACTATTCAGTAAGGACAGAGGCAAGTTGATTCCTCTAAAGGAATTTGAAGCCATGGCTATTTCCTCAGAGTCATCTGGTGAATATCCGCATAATGAAGGGTTCTTATCAATGTTTGAATCACATCCTGAAAAGGTAAGGTGTTATTATTATTATTATTATTATTATTATTATTATTATTATTATTATTATTATTATTATTATTATTATTTTTATTATTATTATTATTATTATTATTATTATATTATTATTATTTTATTATTATTATTACTAACTACTATCTACTACTTACTACTATACTACTACTACTACTACTACTACTACTACTACTAATACTATGTTAATACTACTACTACTACACTACAGAAATTAAGAAAAGTATTTAGGCTGCTATGCAAATATATTTTTTTATTCAGTCTATAAAATGCTTTGTTTCACACTAGACTTGTAAAATGATTTAGCAGAAAAAAAAAAACCTGTAAATATTATATTTTAAAATTAATTTGAATAGCCTATATGTTAGTGAAGATAATGTAAATATAGAAATTAGAACTACTATGTAAAAATGATAATTTCTTATATATTAGTGTAACATGTTAAAGAAAGATGTTATCACTGCAGTCTTGCATTTACTTAAATGATTTGTTTATTTACAAGTGCATTTATTTACCTGATTGCTTGCTGAGTTCCTGTTACTTTTTGAAGGAGTATAGGGTCTCTTTTAGGATTCGCCATTTCTCGTTTATCACAGCATTGGTTTCAATAATCGAGTGACTTGTCTTGCTGTGTATTAACCCACACAACAGAGACTTGGTTTTGCTTATCCGACTGACCAGGATTCGATCTCATGGGTATATGGAATGTGAGTGCAGTGTGTTACCACTGAGTTATGAGAAATTTTAGTTCACTAATTAGCAGGGTTGGTGATTTTTTTTTAATTTTTTTAAAAAAATCAAAAAATTTGATTTTTTTGATTTATTTGATTTTTTTTAGGCACAAATTGCCTTTTTAATTATTATTTTGATAAAATTAGTAAATAATCCTAATTATTACCTAATTAATAATAAGTTTAGTAAATATAATTATTACAGGGTTCACACTTTCTGGAAAGTCAGGGAAGGTCAGGGGAAAAAAAATTGGTCAGGGAAGTCAGGGAAACGTTTTAAAATATATGCTTAAAGTCAGGGAAATTCAAAAAAAGTCAGGGAAATTTTTAAAATTTCAAACATATGAAGAAAGATCCATGGACCAAGTTGCATATTTTTGATATATTTTTTTTCCTTACTGTATAAGTGTGTGGAATAAAAGATGTATTTGATAGGTGAATGAAAAGGATGGGTGAGGAATGACATTCCATAAATCTACTATCCTGTTTCTTTTTATTTTTAGTTCACATATTACCTTCTAATTCTCCTATTCTGATTGTAAAGTTGTCCCAAGCTCATCCTTCGATTAGGAGGTGATTGGGTATATGGATATTGTTTTAGACTGTATGACTTATGACTTAATCTGTTTATATCTTTTTCTTTTTGGGGAGTTTATACTTTTTGAGATGTTTTTTTTTTTTGAGAGTTTGACGAAGTTGTTTGGAATGTATTCCTTTAGATATTTTATTATTTATTTATAAAAATGACTTCAAACAAAAAAAAACTAACTTTAACGACCAGTGGTTGGACGTCAAACTGAACCCACAGTTTATCAGGGGGTTGGGTAAAGGACCTGATAGCTCCAAGGCATACTCTGTAAAGTATGTAAAAAAGAACTTTGATCTATCTAACCATGGACGCCAAGCGAAGTTTCACATTCAAGAGGGGAAACTCATTTGAATTTAAGTCAAAACTCCAGCAGGACCAACCAATCATTGAAAAACTTGTTTCGCTTATGTGTTCTAATAATACAAATATTAGTGAAAAGTGTGTGGCACTAAAAATTATGCCATTCCATCAACTTCTAATTCATTACATCAAACCGAATTGTAAAAATGACCCTGAGTGTATCCTGAATAACCAACCAAAACCAAGTTTAATCAATCAGTTTCATCTTTTTGCATTAAAGATGATGTACAAGATCTGAAATTACTAATGGGCATATTAAAGTGGCTGGAATGATAAAATGGTCTTTTAATTAATTAATGTTGTCCAGATAGTTCGCTGTAGCTTACAAATTTAAAATGGGTCCGATGAAATGTAAATGTGATTAACCATGACTTGCCTACCTATTATTTCAAGAAAGCAAAAGCACCATACACTCTACTTGCAGTGGAGCTCATTCTACCCTTGAATTTAAAATTCAAAATAATTTTTGGATGAGTGACTGTCTTTTTAGGAGACTTAATTAGTTTTTCCTTCTATAGTACCTGGTAATCAATGTTATGTGAATAGTGGCAAATTATTAAATTAGACTGATATTTTTGCATGGAAATGCGACAGTGGAAGGAGGGTTTTCTGTAAGTAAAGCATCATTTTAGTGGAAGATCTGAAAGAACTAGTCTGATATCTCAAGAAGAACAGATGCACAATGCCTATAAGGATCTCATGAAGTATTCATAAAATTCCTACACCTCAAAAATTTTTGGACAAATGTAGAGATCGTACAATCTGATGAGTCGCCATCTCCCCAAACGGAGTCAATACAGAACCAACAAAAAGAAGAGAAATAAAAGGCTTGGGAAAAAAAGAAAAATTATCCCACAGATCTACAAACTGAAGAGCAAAGAAACGATGTTAAAAACTGACAGCTTTGATAGAAGAAGCACGCTATAAATCAAAAATCGGATACTGAGAAGAAAAGTTAACCTAAATCTCCCCATTTTTAGAACTTTTGTGATCACAGTGGGCGTTATTCACCTAGGCTAATAATGTAAACTTTTAATTTATTTTCTTTTTGTAAAAATAAAAAATGTTTACATTTTCTGGAAAAATTAAAAAGAGTGCAATTGGACGTTATGGGGAGGTATAGGCTGGATTACTATAAAAAAAATATATATTTTTTTTAAATCATCCATGATGATGAACAGTTTCTTAAGTAAATTTCAATAATTTAATGTATGAACGGAGTAAATAGGCTGCAAATAATGATTAATAGATATTTTATACGCCAAAAAATAACGAACACGCTCGTATCGAGTGGAAAATTTGTGGATTTGGTCAGGGAATTCAAATTCAAAAATTTCAGTGTGAACCCTGTATTATTTAGAATAAATTAATTATAAAAATATATAGATATATATATATACTATATATCAATATATATATATATATATATATATATATAATATATATATTATAATATTATATATATATATATATATATATATATATATATTTATTCTTTTTCTTAGGTACAAATGTCTTTTTAATTTATATTTGTAAAATTAGTAAAATAAATCCAAATATTGAACCTAATTAAATAATAAGTTTAGTAATATTAAATTATTTAGTTTAATTTATTTAAATTATATATATATATAATATATAATATTAGATATATATATATATATATATATATAAATATATATATATATATATAGTATATATATATATATATAATATATATAATATAATATATATAATATATATTATTAATATTAATAAGATATATTATTATATATATATATATATATATATATATATATATATATATAATTATACTAGATTTAATAATTAATTTTTTTATTTTTTTATTTAATATAATTTGAAACAACATTTTGATGAATTTGCTTATTATATAGCTAGATGAAATATACTTATCATCATTAATCAGTGATAACTAGGAATAATTATTAATTTAGGAAAAAAATTTGCCTAAAAAATCAAAAAAGTCAAATAAATCAAAAAATCATGATTTTTTTTCATAAAAAAATCAATTGATTTAATCAACTGATTAAATCAATTTGATTTAATCAGTGCCAACCCTGCTAATTAGTTTTTCATTATTTTTCTATGGTCTTTATCAGTTTTTATGTTTGTGTTAATTTTTTTTATTGATTTACTTGGGTATTGAGTATAAATAAGCTTTGATAATTATAACAGTGATCATAATATAATAAGATTTAATTTAAATTCAGTATTTGAACCACAGTTAGTTGGAAACAGGGTAAAAGTTTTGACTTAAAAATGTGGACATTGATAAATTCAGAAACATGCTTACCACCATTGGCCGGGATATGGATTCTGGGAACCAAAACTGTTTTCAAATATACAAGGCATTCAAGTTAATCTTGGATTAAATTCTATTATAGCATTTAGGGCAAAGGACAGAAATCACATTTGGTGTGGAGTAGGGAGATAAGGGGTAAAATTAGGTATAAGCGTAAGTTGTTCAAGAGGTTCAAAGAGAGTAGGTGTAATAGATTTGGAAACTTATAGGAGAATAAATCTGGTAATAATAAATCTGGTAAGACAATCAGAAACTAACCTGGCAAGAAATTATAATACAGATCTGAAGAACTCTCATAGTTTTTATGAAATTAATAACAATAATTACAGAAAGATTGGTTCTATTAAACTAAATGAGAAAGTTGTTAGCTCTGATGAAAATTTTAGTCAATATTTTTAGCAACCTTCTTTGCATCAGTGTTTACAGATGAAATGTTTGGTAATTATAGTTGCGTCAGAGTAGAGTATAGATAGTTTGCATTTTTTAATATTTAGATTGATGAAATTAAAGATTTACTTGAGCATATTAATTACATTAAGTCTGCAGGTCCTGATGGTATGCATGGTAGAATCCTAAAGGAAGGTATTAATAGTAACGCATATTAACTTTTTATTATAACAATACTGATGTACTATAATATTGGGCTAATTTTGGATAAATTTCACCTAATCTGTGGCAAAAAATACTCCAAACCATCTTGCAACCGTGATTGGGACAATCTTGACAAGCCCATGTGACTTCTAACTGTCTCTATTTTATTATGTTTTTGTTATAAAATAGCCTAAACTCATGTTTTAATATCGTAGCTTGCTTTAGTGATATTGATACTCAAAATCTAGCACCATTTTGTCAGTATAAGACAAGCTGAAGAGATATAGAAAATACTTGAAATATAAGTTTTAGAATCGCCCAATTACATCTGCTGAAAATTTGATATAGATCGGAAGAATTTTTTTTAAAGTAAAGCAAAATTTCCTTTTGGCAAATTTCCCTTAATTTTCCAATTAAAAATGAAGCCAAATCATAAATACGGTACTATTAACATTTGACTTTTCTAAAAACAACTTCATTTCCATCTTTATTTTGGTAAATTTAATCTTGAAAAGGATAATTTGTCAATCGTTAAATGTTATTAGGTGTTATCATCATTCTTTTTTCCCCAGATGAGGGTGAGGTGTGCAACATGCACCGAAATGGAAAAGTTAGTAGAAGAACTCGAGTAAGTTGAAAGGAAAGGACCCTTCCCCCATTTAGTGACAGCTCGTCACAGACTCACAGTCCACCCTAAACTTCACAAGACCTACAACCATATCCCCACAAAATTCCGCGATTCACTCCTATTATGCACGTTTCTTTTCGTCTCTGCCAAACCCACATTCCTTTCTTGCAGATATTCCTTAACTGACTCAATCCACTTTTTTTTTTTAAAATTATTATTATTATTATTATTATTATTATTATCAAACAATATTCTCAGTGGCTTACAGTTTGGATTTAGAAAAGTACGCTCAACTTATGATGCACTCATTTGTTTAACCAAAAACTTTACAAAAAGATAGAAAATAAAGACTCCTCCCTGCTATTATTACTAGATTTCAAAAAAGCTTTAAACACGATTGATCATGACACTATTAAGTGAAACATACAAAATGAGCATTGAGGGGACAAAGTTACAATTGTTTAAAAGCTACTTAAAGGAGAGATCTCAGTGCGTAAAACTTAGGGAAACACATTTAATCACTTCAAACATCAACAGGCGTACCCCCGGGCTCAATTCTGGGACCGTTAAAATTTACGCTATATACTAATGACCTGTTCAACTCTCATAACGCCTTATCAGTCTCATTTGCTCATGATACTTTCATCTTAATAAACAAAAAAATGCTGACTCTCTTTTGTAAAGCAGTAGTTACCTTAACAAAAATATTGAAAGGATAGGTACTAGCAATCTGTCCCTAAATTTAAATAAAACACCTTATATCATTTTTAGCAACAAATTAATTAACAATTTCAGTATCAAAATAAAGGAAGTGGAACTGCATAGGGCTTCAAATGCTAAAATACTCAGAATAATAATTAATTAATCAACGAAAAACTAACATTTAAAGATCATGTAAGCAACATAGTTAGCAGACTTGCTAATAAAATTATAAAATATTTTATTCCATTCTAATCATCATCATCATCGCTATTATTATTATTATTATTATTATTATTATTATTATTATTAT
>JABUQX010085061.1:0-36151 GCA_015478945.1 Trachelipus rathkii | reverse complement strand
TAATAGTTTTTGTTCTAGATGGTCGCCATTTTTTTCCTACCAAGATGCTGCTCCTAAAGCATCTTAACATTTATAAAATAATAATAATGTCTTGTGAAACCTTACACATCATAAACAATATACGAGTTTCTAGGTATTGTGGCCTCAAAGAAACATTGGGAATTATATATATACTTTTAGTTTATTTTGATAACGGAGCGCAGATTTTTATTTTTTCTCACTCTCTCTCAGTTACTCCAGCTATATTAAGGTCTCCAATCCGATAGCTTGTAAATGGAGTATACTTGAGTTCTCTAATGTCTATCATTAAGGGGTGCTTCTATATTATAGTGTATTCTAACCCGGCTTTTTGATGTAACACAGGGTTACGAGTATAGTTCTCAATAGTCACCTAATATATAAGTCTATATTAGATCATATTAGTTATGCTACGAGTATATAACTTTCCGTACTTATACACTTTGTACTATACATTCTATCTTATAGCGAGGCGTACGATTGAGTTTATGCTTAATAGCTTTTAATATTCTATCTTTCTATATAGGTAATCACCGCAGCGGCAGTAATGTACTCGAGGGATAACTTTGGAGTAATACTTACGTTAGTAACCACCTAATCATATTTTAAACGATAGCTCAGCTGTATAGTACACATAAGGGAGTTGACTTATGATGTACTGCAAGCATTATTATAAGTAAGTTTTATGTGTGGATATTGGTACTATATATAATATTCTTAAAAGGCTAGTAGTATATACTGTATCGAGGTGCTATTCCTTCCTTTGCTCACTGCTCACTACCTATATATATATATATAATATAATATATTTAACATATATAATATATTTATATATATTATATATATATATTATATATCTGTTAATCTGGTAGTGAATATACTCTTATACCATCTTTACTTGATTGTATGTATCTTGCTGAAATTATTATAATCTATCCCTATCTTCAAATGACTTGTAGTGCTGTATATGCTCACATTAACTTATTCAGTAATTTAATGCGTTAGTTGGTGAGCTTTCACACTGGACGGTGTATAACTGTATTACTCATATATATTATACACCCTATCTCTTTGAGTATATTAGGGAGCATTACTGAGCCCGTGAGTGAGTGGGTTGACAACTATATATAATAAAATATATATATATATTATATATTAATAATATATATTATATTATATAATATATTATATATATTAATTATTATATTTAATATATATATATATATATATATTATATATTATATAATATATTAATAATATAAATATATTGAATTAAATATATATTATATAATAATATATATATATATATATATATATATATTAATTATTATATATATATTATAATATATATATTAATCTATAGAGTAGTGTAGGGTATAATATAACTTATCCCTGCCTCCTTTAGTCGCGCTAGGGGGCCGTTCTATAAGTCGCTTCCGTAGAATTCGCGGAGGGTGAGGGTATGGACCACATGTTAGAGGTTGAGTAGATTAGCGGACCTGTATAAGTCGTATTATGGAGAATGTATTTCTGTTTGAGAAAGAGTGTGCCACGAGTTCCTCGAGGTGACAAATACTCAAGCAATGGTGTATACGTCTCCGCTAAAACAGTACTGTCTTGTTGGATATAAACCTATCTAAACTTACAAGTAGTATTTAAATAGCGATTTTGCTCAAAACGGTGAGTTACATACGTGAACCACTTGTACCGAAAGAAAACATCATCTTATGATTTTTTGATAATAAAATTGTAAAAAAATTCATTAAAGTATTAAGCACTCTTATCAGCTTTATATATAATAAAACATATAACAATATATATTAAATGAGGCTAGAGGAGGATAGCCTTGAAATAATTTTTTTAATTTAATGTATATACTATGCCATAAGTAAAAATTTATTAAACTAATTATACTTTTGAGTAAGTATTTCTTAAACGAGAACATTTTTTACTCGATATTCTTGGAATTACATTAAACCTCTCACTAAAGAGAGCCGAGATTTTCTCTCATAACTACTTACCTTATATATTAATTGGTAAAAAATGAATATCGAAAATTTTTATTTCAAAAATTGATGTGGGATTAGTATCTATTTCAAAACTCCGATTAAACTTACAACAAATAACTTTTCTCAACAAGAAATTAGAAAATTTCTATTTATTATAGGAACATAATGGAATTGAAAATTTCAACTTATTAGGTCTGAGCGCAGCAAGTCCAGACCTATTCTAAACAATTACTTAAACCCCAATTATAAGTACAAACCGAATAAAGTTAACTCTTTTTAATATTTACAATTTATATATTATTATTTGTTTACAAAGGCTAGATAAAGAGAGAGAGAGGTAAGCGTGATTTCGTGGGATCAATTATCTAGGAGAATTCAAATTTTGTTTCTCGCTTTCACATTTATACTTATGTAGGTGCTCTTTTAGTATATAGTCTGTTTTTTATATTTTATAATGTTTATCTAATTGATAATACGAGTTCAACACTAATCGCAGTTATAATTGATCGAAAATCAAGCGCACTAAGCAGAAAATAATAGAGGGTAACTCATTATTTCATAATTAAGTATCAGAAGAGTTGTTATAGTAAACTTCTCAAGTGAAAAACCTTCCTTGTTTATAAAAATATTTTATTATTCAAAGTAAAAGTATCACCTATAAAAGAGCTCTCCAAGAGACATATATATAGACCTTTAGTTACATTATATATAAGTGAATATATAATTAAGTTGTTCAATATCTTTTGTATATAATAAATAGATGGTAATATTATATCCATGGGCTCTTATATATGAAAATTATGGTAATATATTATTAAAGCTAAGTATATACCTAAAAGATAACCAAATAAATACAGTACTCGAAATAAAATGTATAACCTTGTTTATTGTATATATTATGATATAGCAATGTATACCTAACTATACTTTTACCATATGCATATATATTATATTATATATATATATATTTTTATATACTTATATCGTTTACTAAGTGATACAGTGATGTCTATAAAATTGGAAAATAGGCTAAACAATTATTCCCAATATTCAAATAAAAGCTCATTAAAATAAAATATATAAGCGAATATTACCTGCTCATTATGAAACCAACTCTTAACTTCAGAGCAAACATAATACCATAAATAATCGATTCACGAAATGTACTTTGGATAACTTATAGCTCAGTGAGAGGGATTGCGAAGTGTAGGTATTGTGAGAGACGTTATAAGTATCAATTTTTTAAATAATAAAAGTGATAATTACTCGGTAGCTCTATTGACGAAGCATAACTCATTTTCGCTGTTCTAACTTATAGGAGAATAATTCACGCTATGTAGTCCTTGTCATCCTAAAATAAAGTTTAGTAAAAAAAAAAAGGTTGGTTGGTTGGTTGTTTCGTTATTACTTTTTTCTTTTTTCATATTATTTATTAAGGGGGTTTCAAATCAAAAATTTGAAACAATTCTGGACGCAAAATGGCAAGAGATCTGGTGGAATGTTTTTTATTGGCATGTTTTTTATTAAAAAGTGGTATTGATCTTGTTTTTTTTTTATTTATTATGATATTTATTCAATTTACATCAATAATTATAAATTTTTAGACATAACTATAAACCTATAACTACGATCACACTGAGACAGCTACTGATGATATATATAAATTATAAAGAATAAAAAGCATACAAAATTATTTAATCACGTATTTATTTAAGTGATAATTTTTTCTACACAGAAAAATCCACTACAGTTATAGTACTTTTCATGATTACACATTCATATGTTAATATAATGAATTAACAACTAACACAAATAAGGGTTACATACTAATTATCGTCATAATGAGAGGTAAGTGATTTATCCCTGAAGTGAATAGCCTAAAGGGTAGATAAAGTAATGTAATGTAATAAAGAAGTACTTAAGTGCTCACTTTGATAAAGGAACCTGACATATAATAACGAAGATCCTCTATGTCAAATTTATTAAATAAAATCATTTAGGTGAGATAAATGGTGAGAGGAAAGTGCTTAAGTGCAAAGTTCATGATTTAAAAGTATTTAAGTATAGATAATTTTTATAAGATTATTGTATAATTAGAATAACATAAAGGCGTTAATTTTGTGTATATATAACTCTCCCTTTATTTATCTGTTTATTGTTATAGTATTATGTTTGCAACGCGTAAATTGTTTCCACATTTCGCTAGATAACTTTTGGACTTCCTTCTCGTTGGTTTGTGATTACTGTGTAATGACTAATATAATTGCTGAAGTAACATTTCTCTATTAAAGGTAAGAGAGTTACCATTCTGAATTAATATAGTTAAAAAATGTTACTTCGTTTCCTGCATACTATTATTGGTAGGTAGATTTGCAATATAATGCATTGGTAAAGTATAAAACCCAGGCATCTTGTCCATTATACAAAGAATAAATAGTATAAGTGAGCTTACATGATGTGTTCTCAGTACTAGTTAATATATTATGTATTATAAAATATATTTTTTATTTACGACGAAATGTATGATAAAGCTTTCTACCAATCTCTCATATCACTATAGAGTAAAATGGGAAGCAAAATGATAAAAATTCATGTTATTTTAAAATAATATTTTAGTTATATTTTTATATATAGGGATTTTAAATTATAATTGAAATTATTTTTATCGTAAAGGTGAGTATAATATTCTTCGAGAAAAAGAAACTCATTTTAAACTACATCTTTATAAAATTATTTATTATAATGAAAGAATAATATAAGGTCTTACTGTCTTAAACATTATACCTCAAAATTTAATACGAGTTGAGAAGCAAATTAAATATTTCCCTTATCATCATCCATGTTAAATTATAGAGGAAGGTGATGTTCTACATCGTATATATCCTTATGTTTTGGGTACAACAAAGTGACTGAATATAATAATGACTAAATAATTAAAATTTTTAATAATTTTTATAAATTTTATATTAATAATTTATTCTAGATAATAGTAGGTGACGGTTACACTGCCTAAAATAATTAAAATAATTAATAATAATGAGGGAAACGTTTAAACATAACTTTAAAATGACTAAATATTAATAGAACTATCACTAATAAGGACTTAAACTTTAAAAAACACTATAGAGTGTGCAGAAACCTAAAGCGCAAACAAAAAGAAAAAAATGAATAAAATATTTCAGCTATGTACAAGAAAGTTGGTTTGACTGAGAAAGATACATTAACTATATGTATATCAAATTCTACGTCAAATATAAGGTAAAAGGGGATTTGAATAGAGTTTAATTAGGTAGCTTCAGAACTCTCACCTCCCCCTTTTGGTTATAAATAAAACCTAAGTTTATATAAGATCACAGTCAGGATGTTACCTCAGTGCACATAATGGGTATAAATTTTTGATAATAGTGATAGAGTACTGCCTTTTCGTTTAATAGAGCTATCATTACAGATTCTTATTTAATTTCTTATGGTAAACTTTACCAGATTTAGCCTGTAAACGGTGTGGGAACTGAGAGAATCACTTTTTATATAATGAGACATAAAGGAATTTAATATATATGTGTCTATATTTATTTATACTCTGAGGTTATTTTATATTGAGCCGGGGGATAAGGAATAATAAAACTCTAAAGTTTTAGTTTTGAATCTCTTATTCCTATCTAGAAAGAAAGGTGTTTCTCTTTTGATTAAAAGGTTAGAAGTAGTTATTGTGAGTAGGTAGTATAAGTAGGTAGGTCACATAGATAATAATTTGTGATTTAATATATTGAGAATCAGCCATCTCTTTCATTGATAATTGTAACGAAAGAAAGACAGGGGTCAAGATTCTATGAAAGAACTTATCTATCTGCTTATTATAACAAGAACTTCCTCTTTTTAGTAGAGGTAAGAAATGAAAAAACAAAAAACTTTCCTTCTCGTCAATTTATATGAGTTTTTAAAAAATTTATATTGTTGTAATCTCCATTCTGCTGAATGGAGGAAGATAGTAATAAAGTTCTACCTTTTCATAAGAGAAGAAACAAGGTTGGTATAAGCATCTTACTCTTATACTGAAATAGGAGGCTCATAAAAGGTAAGAGTTTGTGCTTCTTAACTAAAGGAGCACAGTAAAAATTCCGTGAATTATAAAAATTTATACCAATTTCGTTATATAACTATCTCTTATCAACTCAGTAAGATGAAGGTTAAGAGGATGATTTATTATGTTGATATTTATTTAACTAGTATATTAATATCTTGAAATGAAGGTGTCATCCTGGGCCCAGGAGGCGTTATCACCTATCCTAATGGTTGTCCCCCTATACATTAAGAGAAAACCCAAATCTTCATAATACATATATTCACTGTACCTCTAGAGATGCTCTACATATTTAATATTAAATTCACACTTTTCTAATACTTATGATTCTGAGAAGATAGACAGAATTAATACTATCTCAACATATTAATAAAAGAGGGGAAGTCCAATACCTATTTCATATTGTCTCTTGGAATGGTGACTTTCGAAGAGTATTTATAGGATACACATTTCACTATGAATTGATTATATTCTCACTCAACGTATAAGAAGATAAATTTTAATTTTTGGTGAGAGATAAACATAATAGCTACTCCTCTAACCATGCAGCTCTGATATGTAAATATTTAGTGGATAATTTATTCAATTTTATAGAGATAGACCTAAAATATTATCTCTATATTATAGCGAAATGTACTAGAGTCAGGAGTTGACAGATTGAGTAGTAACAAGATAGAATTGATAGATTTATTATAGTGAATATAGTGAAGACATCGATATGAGAAAATGTACTATTTAAATTTTATCTTAATTTTGATTTTTAGTATAGGGATCAAGTGTGAATGTGATAGAAGATACTTGAGCGAAATAAATCTATTACTCTACATCTCTGACTTTGAAACTTAATATATATTTAGGCTTCCAGTCTTGCTTCTGAAGTCCTGCAATGAACTCATCAATAAAGATAAAATGTACTGGTTATTCTAAATAGGTCATCATATACTAATGGACAATATGTTTGATATCCTGTACACTGACTTATGACAAATAAAAGCAAGGAGTTTTCGAGATCAATCAAAATCAACTTCAAATTAGAAGAGTGGTTTTAACGTCGGATTGAGGATGACAAAGTTCTTTTTAATATTGATAAATATCTAAGGACATTGGAGGCATAAATATCATCAATTCGAATGACATGACAATTGAGCACTATTCAGAACAAGAGAGAGTGAGAATCACTATCTGAGCCAGGGCTGTGCCGAGGTGACACTTTACACAATATGGATCTCCACATTTAAGATTTATATTCTTTTTAATAGATAAAATTAGATGAAGGTGGATACTGATTGAACACAATGTTAAATTTGTAGAAGATGTTTTAAGTTTAAGGGAAGTTTGAGCGTAGATATGATTCTAATAACTTTTCACAACTGACCACTGATAATGATATTCTTAAAAGATATGGAGATTAAAATTAGTGGCTAGAATATATGGAGTCGTTAGGCTGATAAGAGAGGACTTGGATAAACTTATCCTTAAACACTAAATATGGGCAATTGGAGACTTCTCTCAAGAGCAGTGAGATAGGAACTAAATATCTCTACTAAGAGTCTATTGTCACTATATGATCTCACGTCCTCTATCTAGAGAAGACATTCCTTGTGGTACGCTCTTTTCTAAGTCTATAATAATAGTGGCTATGAAATTACTAAGGGGTGTGAAGCTTTCGTGTGATCCACATAACTATGAGTCGAGAGTACGGGAGGCCTCCCCTATATGTTGGTGCTGTGACTAATGCTTGTGATTAAGGCGTATATGTTGACATTTTATTTTTTTAGCTTAATATACGAAAGATAAAAAGGTATATTTTTTTTTGTTATTTTGGCGCACGCACACGCAAGGGCGATACTTAAACGGAACTTTGAGACGCGTGGTCACTTTGGATATTTAGAGCTATTAGAGCAGCTCCAACATTTATTGAAAGTGATTGAAAAGTCACGAGAGTCTCTCCTTAATTTGTCTCTTTTATGTTGAGAACTCGAGTAAGAATACATATTGAGTATTGAGGCATGAGAATAGGATATATATCAAACTTTAGGATGTTCTATTAGCTCACAGGAGATAATTTAGCTATAGATTCTAAACTTATATATATATCTAGTATGAAATAAATGTTAATTATAATAATGCTAATTATAATATAACCTTTCTTCTTTAATGTAGAATATATACTTTTAGTCATTACGACACTATTCTCAAATGACAATATTTTTGTGAATGTCGCTATTATCTATGATATTATGATAGACTCGGAAACACTTATAGCAGGAGTCAGGTAGAGACCTAAAAGGTAGGGTATCATTGGTGACTATTATGAACTAAATACAAATAATACGAAATATAATTCACACAGGTAAGTGTGAGGCGCGCACTTAAGCAAATAATCGTCTGAGAAAGGGTGTAATGATTTGTGTCTTGATATATGTGGGCCAAAGTTAACTAACTATTACAGTAATCGAAGAGGCTCGCCTTCTGAGTGTAAAGCCTGGAACCTACGGGTTTTCTTTTTCTGATGTTAGATGCGAGAGACGTGATTGGTAGCACATCTAGAACCGGTAACCACTACCCATCCAAAACTGACGTAACCTACGGGAGCGCTAGCTGTAACCATCCAACGGCCACCTATGACATAATACACTTAACCTAAATCACTATAACTATACCATTAAAACCTCATATACCTATAACCTAAACCTTAACTCATAACCTAACCTAACCTTAACCTTAAATATACTATACTATAATACACTATAATACACTTTAATATTAAACCTTAAACCTTAAACCTTAAACTCTCTAAACTCATAATCCTGAAACATTTAAATACCTATTATCTATATTGATCGACGTTGCTGTAACCCTATAACCTATACCTAACCTATACACTTAAGACCTAACCTAATTCCTAAATATATAAACTTTAAACGTTTATGAACGTATTTTAGATTCAAATGGAACGTTTATAAACGTATTTTAAATAAAAAGTAAACAATATATTTGTGCCATCAGATGGCACAGATACTCTATTAGGTAGTTGAAATATAATTATGATTGAGGCAGAGGAAGCACGAGACAGTATTCGATTACATAGATTAGAGAAAAGATGCTAGAGAACTTATTGCTGAGCATCTATCGACGAAGATCGTTATTATTCGAGGGAGGGAGACGAGTGCAAAAAGAAGAGAAGGTTCAGTAAACACGTTATCGTTATAAGGAATTTGGCTTGAAGTCTATCGGAGTAATCATTGAGAGTGTAGAAGATTCATAGAAGGACTAAATTAGTATGTACGAATTGGATGATGATTGAGAAGGAACACTGGATGATAGCCGCATGATTGAGGTAGAGATTGATGGAGAACGGGCTGTTTAGTATTAGTCCTTTTAAGGAGGAAATGTAAAAAGAAGAAAAGTTATGTATGGAAGAAAAAATTGGAGAGGAATATATTGTGTATTTATGAATAGTAAAAGAAATAATGCACTCAGGATAGTAATACCTTTCTTTAAAGAGATGCATAGGCAAAGATTTTAGAGAAAAGTTAATACACTATTTAATAAGTTATATCCTACTTTAATAACCTTCTAGGTTTTCAGATCATGATGGGGATATAATATTGTATTCTGATGAACTTGCCTGTTGGAGTTAGGAGGAAAATGTTATGAGAAAATTGATCTTAAATTTCGAAATGCATTAGATTAGAGATTGAAATCCATGATAAACATATAGGAAAGATATTGAGAATATGAGTGTTATTTTCTGTTTTTGTTTTATATTTTATTCTTTTTTATGTTTCATATTTTTCTAATATTGTTTGTATTGTAATGTTTTTTATTTTTTTGTATAATTATTTAAATAATTAAACCCCTAATTATATTATCAGACCTTCAAGGTTAAGTGTTAGAAGAGCGGAGGTGGCAGAATATATCAATTATTTACCAATACAGGAAAGCCCACCCAACGCCCTCAAGCTTCCTTTTATGTACAGTAATCTCTCTAGGTCGTGACGCAGTACATGGGTATTCATAAAGAGAGAGTGAGAAGATTAAAATTAAATAGCGAAAATTCAGAGAAGATGCGCAAGTTGTAATTAACACACTCGCTATAGAATCACCAGAAAGTGTCTGCATTGAACAAAGAGGAAGGCAGCCACACGGAAGAGTCTGAGAAGGTATATTTTCACACTATGTCTCATGTCACACCGAGATCCAATGAGAGAGTAATGAGGCCACGACACTTGAATATTTGCAGAAGGACCAGACGCAATGGAGGTGGAGACTCGCTAGGGACGGAACTCCTCTCAGAGCATCGTACTCGTTTCTTACTTGTACCTTATTAGAAAAGAGGAGATACTGTGCTGCTCTACGTCCACGCGGATGCGCAGACCGAGAAGATGTTAGGACGGGAGGAGTCAAGAGAAGTGTTTAGAAAGTTAGGAGGACAGTTTATATTAGTTCACTTCTATATAGAGCCTCTAGAACTCTCAACCAGCCTTAGTCCAATAAGAGGATAGAGAGAAACGGGACAGCCTCCCTCATGTCACATGTACTGTGAGAAACGAGTACTCACTCTAAACAATGGCCGAATAATTAATATGCGCACTCCTTATATTATTATTTAATTTTACTGTGTAAGTAGACTTAGTGCAGAAGAGTAATAAAAACTACACAGACACTCTGAGAACTCTATGATACTCTCACAGTATAATCATTGATGTGGCTGACCTAGTTATAACCTCCGCTCATTGTGACTATCGAGTGAGTTCAGTTTCCTCAAAGATAATTTTTTGTTTTATGTTCAGACCAAGAAGACATTCAAAATAGTTTTATATGTTCCAACATGTGAAGTACTCTTAGAATCCGTCGATAAAAAAGTGAGTAGTGATAACAGTTATAAGAGGTTTTGCTCTTTTTTCTTAAGAGTAGAGTCAAAGAGTGTAAAGTATTATTTGAGATTGTAATTTTTCACAAAAAGAGTATGATTATGAATTCAACAAGGTTGTGTGGCAGTGCCACCATTTTTAGGTCACAACGATCCCAATGTCTGCAGGTAGGCAAAAGCAATAAAGGAAATTAACAGATATGAGTCTGTTAAGAGTATTTAATAGGTCAATTCTTCTATGTTCTATAATTAGCAATAGAGACGAAGGGAGCAGATGTTTGAAATTGAGTTTGAGATAGTAATGTGTAGATGTTTGAGAAGTAACACTCCAGGCAATAAAGAAAAAAATCAAATTGCATAGAGTATTAAAGTAAACTATGAGAGAGCTTCGAAGGCAGATCGTTGATGAAGATATAGTTGATAGAATATAAAGTTATTAGTGAGCACAAAGATCCCTATGAATAAGAATATTTGGCGATCGCGTGCATGACACCTAATTATTATTGTAAGAGGAGCGATAGCGAAGCGCGAGAGAAATTACCAGAGAGCTCTTCATATCATACGCCGAGGGTTGTCTAGAATTATGAGGATAGGGCGTGTAACTCTTCAAAGGAGAGTAGAAGCAGAAGACAAGAAGTAGACAAATGACGAGGTAGAGCAAAACCCAACACGTATTAAGGGATATGTAATATATGTAGTTATAGCTCTAGTAATCCGTGGTGACGCATGCCATATCATGTATTACATACAAAGCCTTTGTTCATTGTGACTCTACCTGCCTTTTTAATGAGGTATATATGTTAATGTGTTGTCAAACACGAATTTATATAAGAATAGAGATATATATATGATGATAACCTAGATGATGGAGGTGAAGCCAGAAAAGTAAATTACTGCGGATAAAGATTGCTGAAAGAAGTGTGAGAATGAGAACTACGACTAGATTGTATTCGAGGAAAATACATATTTCTATATAAGATGAGTTCAAAGATCTATAAGAAATAGAAAACCAAGTGCATATATGCGTCTAGAGACCACTAGTACGATGTGAGAAGGATCAGAACGGCGCATGAGAGCCTTTTTGGATTTAGGGTATGTGCGATCCATTCTTGACTGGCGCTTATTATACCAGTCATACTTGAGGAATATATAACATAAGTATATAGGCAATAGAGAGAGTAGAGTTAGAACGAACTTATTGTAAGTATCTACCCAACAAGTTATAAACATCTACTTAGAAACATTTACCTACAAATGATAATTAATGGCCTACCTACCATACCTTAGACCTCTCACATAGATCTCAGAATCCATACACCCGTTAATGCGTGATATATCATGCGTAATCAAAGAAAGGAGCATAGGAAACCTGAGAGGAGGATGAGCAGGAGTAGTGCGGATGCCGGAATCGTCCAGGTAGAATTAGATGAAAAAAAGGTAGGCAAAGGGATTTAGCCCTTATTTCAGTAGTGAAGTAGATAGCTACAGAACCGTCAGAGCGAATAAGTGGAGAAAGGCAGAATTTACAAAAGTTATTAAAGATGTATTTTGGCAAGAGGCGAAATTTTTTTAATCAGTAGAAGAGTAGACCTAATGTAATGTTATGTCGCATATTCTATTAAGTATGAATGCGAGCTTAATGCCATGTCGAATATAAGCCCTGGTCAAACGTATTCCGACGAATGAGTAAATTAGTAAATGATGTGAATAGGAGAACGAGAGTTTTTCCATGACCGATATCAGCAATGTTCTACCTTCACTGAATGGAGCGTAGAACATTCCCTCACATCGAACTCTGAATTTTGGTTAGAGAAATAAGATATTATTAGTATGTATAAGTAACGGAATTAGAATATCACGCTCATACCCTCAACGTTATCCTGGAGTCCTATATATACTCTACCTTTTCAAGCGAGTTGAGAAGACACTGAAAGCGTCCATCCGATCCAATGACAAGATTATTTATCACTATAAGGCATTAGTTATAGTACAAATGAAAACGATACGTGCACAACGCTACCCCTAAATTAGCCCGATTAAAGTGCTCTAGAAAAGTATCAGTTTATTATTTGAGGACATTGAGTGGATAGCTGAGCTGAGAAAAAAGTTTTATAAATTAAAAGAATTTAACAAGATTATGGTCAGATGATTATTTATTACCTCGAGAAGGAGGGAATAATGGTGTATTTATATCGAGAGTAGAGTAGTGTGAATAACATAAAAATTACAAGAGCCGATGTGATTTTTCAAGAAAATTTTAAGGTTTAAGGTGATCTAGTATGTGTGTAGGTTCTTTAAATTAACTGTTTCCAGGTCGTTGAGAAATACTTGAGTGAAATGTTTATGGTCTACTCTCTCTCACCTCCTTAGCATCATGTAATGAGAAAGGGCCCTACCACTCAGTGTATGAATATTGAACGTTGAGAAATCAATCTATAATAGATATATGTAATCTTAACAGCTATTATTGAGGTAATGGGTAAAGATTTAACAATCTCATGAGAAGTAGTAAGAATATTCAAAAAGGAGGTGATGAATACTCTGCCTTCCGCGTATAGTGTAGAGAGCATGTAGCGTAGAATTGAGCAGCCAGATTAAGTGGTAGTTAGTGTGAAGGTTGAATATGAGAGGATTTATAAGCAAGAATCTAATCGAATATGGAGGATGAGGTCAAATGATTCTGGCCAAGAACGGTGGAAATTAGCAGGATGGTTTTAAAGATAGGTATAGGATAGGCAAAGATCTGGCACAGCAAGATTATGTAGTGCTGAAAATTAGTAGTGAGCAAACGGTTACTACGTTAGAGCGAGACTATTCTAAGTTTATTATATTGAAAAGAATAGATCCGGACTTGAGTCTAGCTGTGTGTGCTTTCAGCCATGTTATATCTGTTAGAGTATCGTTAGGGGCTGTAAGTCAGAGTGTAATAGGCAGTTGTGTGGAGAGGTAATACTTCGGCTCAGAGGATAGATCATTTTTTTGAGCCTTCGAGAGAGGTCACACAACTGAACGTAGGTAAGAGGGGATAGTGAAATAAGGAAAAACACCCGAGTACGCATGCTGCACCACCATGAGTATACGGTTATCTCTTGTCGGCAGTCATTTTCATAGAAGAGCAGGAGCAGACAGCGCTTCACCTCAAAAAACGTAGATAGCACACGTATCACATCGTACAATGTACACATCTCCAACCAAGAATAACGCATCTCTCTGGAACTTCAGCCCCATACAACAATCAGCACGAGCCACACCTGAGCAGCCACAGTCCGGTCACCTCGAGTTTCTCACACATATAATCATCACATAGCGAGCAGCTCAATCAGCACACACACACACACACTAGTCATGACACTGAGCCAAGGGAAAGCGTACAAAAGAGGATAGATAAGAGATGAAAATTGCTCAAAACGTAGTGAGGAGATAAGCGAGAAAATCTGTGGCATTGAATAAATAAAATTAAGGACAGGTAAAGTTGACGAGCATACCGGATGAGAAACTATGCAATTTTGCTTATTTTTGAGATCTTTCGTAAATTTTGAAGGTAAAATACATGAGGTGGAGGAACTTAGGTCATCTGCTAGTTGAAAATTTCACAGAAAGGAAATCTAAGTTTAGTATGCCTTTTGTGTTATTCTTTGCTTATTCAGCTTATTCATATAACCGACAAAGACGGGCACAGTGATATAAAATTATCGAGTTGGATCTATAAAGTTATATAACATATGAGATTGTTCAGATGTGTAAACACCATCTAGATCCTTAATAAGGTGACGAGGGCATAGAGCATAACGGATGTCGAATTAAAAAAGCGAAAATATAATAGTTGAAACGGAACACAGTACTCACGCAGATGTGTGGTGATTGATCGCAAAATATTTGTAAAACGGGAGGAGTAAACACCTCGAGAACTCACAAACTCGCAAGAGTATCAGAGCATTTGGAGACGGGAGAGCTGGCAGGTACCTTCCACACTTTGAAGATCATAAGGAACTTAGTAATTAGATAAAGTCTGGATTGAGTATTGAAAAGGGAGGCGAGATGGATTATACGAAACGTGGTGTAGGAGTAGTGATTTGTAAGGTATTATATCCACGACCGCGTAGGGAGGTACGCGGAAAGAGATGAAGTATGAACTCCATGATAAACGTGTGGGATATTTGGACGAATTAGGTTCCTTCTTACAGAGAGGGAACGTAGAGAGTGTTAGTAGAGTTATGGACTAGAGGGGCGAGGAAATATAAAAAGGAGTAGCAAATAAAAAAATGAAAACTGAGTTATTGGTCACATGATTATAGAGAGATTGTAATACAGATGATGCGCTGAGAGGCGTCTCATTTCCTATGGAGTCTCACAGTAAAGGAGGAGAAAAGGGAGGGAGTGAAAAAAACAAAAGTGTTGAAGAGATGACAGTTCAAAGGAATGAGTGAGTGAGAGAAAAGGTTTATGTGATATCAGTGAATAATAAAGTAGGCTCAGCAAGTTGAAATGTTGATAATGCCGAAGAATCAAGTGGTAACTTGGAAATAGAGACGGAAGGTTGAAGAAATTAGGCCTTGGGTGAGAAAAAGAAAAAGATGATAGAATGTGTGGAGGAGTTTCTTGATAAATACTGATTCCCTCCGATATGTGATATTGAAGAAAGTGGAGTAATTAGAGAGAGGGTCACATACCTTTATGCCTCTCTGAAATCAAATAAAGAGGTACTATATTAACATCTAAAATGGGTCGTTGAAGTTTGTATCTTCAGGAAAAGAGTATAGTTAAAACATTAATACACCCTAGCTTCATAAAGGTCATACAGACCCTTCTCAATATTGCTTCCAGTTTCCTTTCGTTTATCTTACATATGGAGAAAATAACACGACGTTATCTTCGCAAAAACATTTGGGAAGAACAGAATAATCCCCTACTCAGATTTATTCAAAAACGGGAGGGCAAATATACCTATACACCAAAATGATTTTAGTAGTAGTAGAATAGTAAAATTAGAAAATTTGTTAATTATAATAATTATTATATAAATAGTAAATTCGAAATTAAGAAAACGTAGTAATAATATTCCTGCACCACAGAAAATTACACCTCTAATGAAAAAAAAATATGATAAATTGTTGTTATGTATATTGTGTTTCAAGATTTATTTTTTCTAGTGTCCGATATTTTATTAATTCTTCATAAAGGGAAGTCAGAAAACTTATCCATAATTATCAAATTTAAGAAAGAAAATTATTATTATGTTTTATTTTTTTTATATAATATATGAAGGTCATTTGAATTTATCTCACTATCGTGTTTATCAAAATAATATATTACTTAAATTGATTCTTCATTCATTTTAAAAAATATAGACATAATATTTTATAGGTTTTTTCTATGTTACAGGTCCACTAACAGCACAGTTAAGCTCAATGTCTATCTTAAAAATCTCAAGTATGAACTAATTAAAGAAAATCCTTCTTATAGCGTAAGTAAAATTTACATTCATTAATAAAACACTTAAATAAATAAATAATGAAACAATTTATCTTCAATGGTGATATACATGAAGCAAACTTGTTTGATTTTATAAAATTAAGTAGATTGGTAAATGCCTTATTCAATCGCTTTCCTGTTTTTTAATATAATTATCATAATATAAGTACTATAAAAATCAAAAGAATTTTTATTCAGTACTAATATATCGACATTCAGGAGTCATATTTTCCCTAATCAGGTGAGCAAAGTTCGGAGACCTTCTAAATTCCACCAAACTTGTGAGAAATTCCCAAGCCAGAGATCAGCTAAAAATCTTGAATATACCAATAAAGAGTGTATGAAAATGTTCATTTCATAGATTGATGGGATAATAGATAAAGTGTATTTGTTCAATTTTTTTCATGAATAAGATTAATGCTAATATTTGAGGTCAATGAGGTGAGGATAAAAAAATGGGACTCTGTAGAAATTCGCATAGTACATCCCTTCTCAGTCGAGCAAGTATGCCACAGGAGAGTATAAATGAGCAGTGTCTGTTGTAATGGCAATGGAATAAAGATAAAAATGTAGCAACTCGACGTGAAGAAAGAGGACCAGTTGTACTATCTCACCCCCTTTCTTTCCTCCTCAGGACCTTCCACTCTTCTACTTTTAATCCGATTTTTCTGTACTTTGACAGAGGCAAGAATTTTAGCATTGTGGGAAGAGGGATTTCATCACCCTCTGCTGACCTCATATTTACTCCCTCCAGAGCTTCAGCTGCCCAACAGTGAGTAACAGCCATCCGATTGTGGCCTTATCATCACAGTCGAACAGCACCCAGCTTGGTTTGAGAAAAGAGCCGTGAAATCTTGCCAGGGTGATACAGCCGTTGATCCCACAATTCTGTTCAAAATTTCTTCTTGTATGGACTTTAATTGATCCAATGACAAGATCTCTTCTGGATAGTCTTTGGAGACTATTCCTATTTTTACTCCATTCGGATTATGACTAGGAGCAATGTAGGTGCTTGCGCTCCTCCCACTGCTCCCAGCTCTGGGTCTCTTTGGAGCCCCTTCTGGAGTAGAGTCGCTAGGGCACGCACTTTTTTTTTCTGCAGGAGGATGGCCAATAGGCACAAGAGCCACCTTTTAGGCCTCTTCAGGATCGCGCATGTTCTTTACTAGCCACTTGCATCCTTCTCTTGGGCGCTGCGGTGTTAGACGGAGCCTTTGAACGGACTCCTCAATGTCGGTTGATACATCTCCCAGAGGAGGTATATCGGACAGATTGGGTTCCTCTTCCGCCCCCCTGACAGGGACTGTGAGGCCCTTTTCAGTTGGGGTTTCAGAGGATTCGAGTGGAGGCCTAGAGGCCTCTATGGTTGGCGCGCTTAAGGGGGTGCTCCTCTGTAAATGTTTTTTGTCAATATCAAAAAGTCATTGATAAAGCGAGGTGTTATACGGTCATCCGCAGCAGGGCCTCGCTTTGCTGCGAGAAGGCTAGATTTAAACAGGAGGTCGCCTGGTATCCTGAGTTCGCATACTAGGGACCGAACTTCCCTCCGGCCATGCATCCATTGGCGTATGCTGTTCCACCATGGATTGGGGGGGGGCGTCATTTTAGTTCTTCCCAGAGACCACTGCTCTCCGAAGGTAGCAGCTCCAGGACCTGAGCGGTCCCCGGGTTGAATTAAGCCCCTCCGCCCCGACAAGGCGCGCCGACCAATTAAAAATGGGAAGTTTCTTTTTGATGTGATCTTTCTTGCAATTGTCTTATCTTTTCTTTAATTAAACTCTTAAGACGCCTTTAGACCCCCACTCCACCTCCCAGCTCCTTGCTTTGAATGCGCGATTCTTCCCTCCTTGTGTTGAGTACGCATTGCAACTAGGGTATTTCCACAAAGGGTGCCAGCTCTTCTTGAAAGAGTAAGATTTTTATTCGGATTATACAGCAAATCATCAATTGAGCAAGTGGAGGTGAAGATAAATAATTAATTACAATAACGTAGTTAATAAAAAATTTATAGAGAACTATTATTATCAGAAGGAATGATAGAACTTTTAATAAAAGCAATATACTGAAAATAGTGAGAAGCAGAAGGGGGAAATAAAATGATTGGAAGAACTAGCAACTTTGCCGTTACATGAAAGATCATAAAGAATTAATTATGGATGGACATAGTTTAGCACTAATAGAAAGGCTATACAAGAGTTAAAGAGGTCTCTGAAAATAAAGTAAAAAGTGCTTGAGACCTACTGTATCAATAAAGGAAAGAATATGAGTAGGAGCAATAATTGAAGATTATAGTCTATCAAATTAAATGTACCGAAGAGGGAATAAATTAGAAAATTGCATAAAGTATAAAGCCTCAGATTTACTTGACAACTCGTTTCTATCCATAAGTGGATACTTTTTTACAGGGGCCAGTATCAAATATTTTTGAACCTAAAATGTGGGAGAAATCTATGAAGTAAATCTCAATATGAGGTCGAAATTTAACCTGTGACATATGTTGAAGATTGAAGTAAGACCTGAATTTAACACCTTCATTTGTTTATTAATAACTGCCCTAGAAATATGAAAGATTATCTTTTATTAAATTAAAACTTCACATTTGAACTCCATGAAGACTCCACATGCAGAAAAGACCTATAAACTGAGGTTGATTGTGAGATATGAACTTAATTTAAAAATAAACCTCTACAACTTTTAGGAAAGATGAGTAAATACTAGCTATGAGG
Source organism: Trachelipus rathkii (assembly GCA_015478945.1). Classification (NCBI taxonomy): domain Eukaryota; kingdom Metazoa; phylum Arthropoda; class Malacostraca; order Isopoda; family Trachelipodidae; genus Trachelipus; species Trachelipus rathkii. Next base: position 16,969 of record JABUQX010085061.1, on the reverse strand, counting down.
AAAAGATTGTGAAGGGAAGAAGAGATAAAGAGGATGTCTTACAGACAAATGTGAACAATAATATATAATAAGTGGGATGAGATATAATAATAAATAATTCAATAAATTAATAATATATAATAATAATAAATAAATATTATATAATTGAAAAATAATATAAAATAATAAAATAATAATTAATTTGAAATAATTAAATATATAAACTTATTAATATAATAATAATAAATAATAATTAAAATAATTAATTAATAATAAAAATAAAATAATTATAAGTGAAATAAAGAGATGAATAATAATATAGTAAATCAATTAGATAATAATATAATTGTAAATAATATAATATGATAATAGTCTATTAATATTAATAATAATAATAAAATAATTAAAAAAGATACTAAATAATATATAAAAATTGAGAATTTAATTTAAAATAATTTGTAACATTTTAATAAATCTGCAACATTCGCATTTTAAAAGTATAAAATATTAAATTATGTCTATAATATTAAATAATATTAAAGTAATAATAGATTAATAATAAAAATTAATATGATAAAAGTAATCATGTTACGTATAAGAATAATAGATGATATATAAAGTAATAATAATAATTTACAGTAATAAAAATAATATGATAAGATAATAATAATGAATATAAATAATAATATAGAATTTATATATATATATTGAATAATTAATGAATAATTAATTAATATATTTAAATGGAATATATTAATTTATTTCCTTTACTAATATATCAATAATCAATAAATATATAATATTATATGAAAAAATAATAAGTAAATAAGTAAATAAGAGAGCAATATAGTATATTAATATATAATTAATAATTAAATAAATAGGGCTTAGTATAGGAGCGGCCAATATATGCACCACCGAACTGGTCATTTTGCACAGATCGCCGAATTTGTCACACTGCCCTTGTAACCTTATATTCGCTCGTTGGACTCTTGTTTATGGCACTTGAGGTTGGGTCTTTTTAAGCCCATTCGTTAAAGAAGAGAAACTAGAGTGACCAGAACAGGATGCCGAACAAGCAGTCGGCGACCCGTATTGACCACACCTTGTAAATTTAGAATCGCCCCTTCTGAAAATTGAGGCTTCTTATCCAGTGAGCCAACCGATCTTTCTATATATATGTTATTGGCTCTGGAATGATAACAATTACAGGTTATATATTGTTCCTTAGATATTTCTCGGTCGGACTGTAAACGTGTTGACCATTCCTTAAAAATGACGTCATCTTAAGTCATTCCTACCTTTAGAACCCGATTGGTGAAGATTCTCTGGGGAATTATCTTGAGCTCATCCAGTACAAGTACTCTGATCACCTTTGCCTTTGACGGCCCTATACCAGGGTGAACTGTGACTTAATCTAATGAACGTCAAAATATGAGGTATGTATTCTGGCGCGCTGTAGATCATTGAACTATTGAGATCTTTCCCACATAAGTGGAATTAAATTCTATATTATAAAACAAATTCCGTCCCAAACGGTCATGATAATGGCGAGAGGAACACCACACACACAACAGCACGCGTCACCTGCTAAAATCCTTGCTTTCATTCTTGGCAATAAACACACACACACACACACACACACCACGTGACAAAGATAATTATTGTATAATTATAATGTATTAATTATGAGAAGATGTAAATTAGGAAATGGTACCTTTTGAATAAATAATCGTGTAAATTAGTAAAATATGTTATTTTATAACCATAACTCGGAGGTCTTATACTTCACTGTACTGTATACTGATCCGTTATACGATATCATATAATAGTCCATATATAAGACTAGTGAAATTATGTATGTAGTATGTAGAAGATAAATGAGATAATTCTATATGAGAAGTAATACGAAGAAGTAATAATAGAATATGCAGTAACAGTAATAGACAATTCAGGAGCATGAAAAGATAAATGTGGAGATAAGATATGAGGATAATGGATATTATATGATAAGTATAATAAAATTAGGAGTAGTAATACTGGTGATAGTACAGTACATAAATACTATAATTTGTAATATAAGACGAGTTATCATAAACGTAACTTTATTTTGATTTATAAATAATGAATATATATATTGACGTCATCCGTTGCGACGATAAACGTGCTAATAACTTCCAACCATACAAGCTTCCTTTTTGCAGTAGACATGGTTATTACACACTACACTACACGCACACACACTGTGCACTCAGCACAACACACACATCTTGGTAGTGTCCACCCTCGAAGCGCCCGACAGTTCTCCGAGAAGCGTGACATCGTGTGATAGTCACACCATCATATGAACACTACCCACTCAGCCATAGAGTCACATTACACTTACATTGTAACATCTTGATACACACGTACGAACACACTGCCAACCCTTTGAGAATCGCAGGCATTTTAGCACAAACCTCTACATTTTTGCCGTCCCTAAAGATTTCCGGCTAACCCTAAATTTTTTCGGCCAACCCTTTGTCTTCCAAAGTGGGAACTCAATGTTGAGAAACCAAATTTTCGGTCAGGCCTCTTATGTATAAATCCAGGGTACACATTTTAGCCCTGTAAGCTTTTTGACCCTTGTAAACTTATTTTGATGAGTCAATCTTCTTGTATGACACCTAAATTGATGAGCACCTATATGTATGGTTCATCATTTGAGATGGCGTCAACTTTTGATGATGCCATCGGTTGATGAACTCAGTGATTATTAAGATGCGATCAAGCTTGGACGGCTCAACTATTGATTGCTTCCTATTTAGACACCGTAAGGTGATAGATCTTAGGGATGATTTCTAATTTAGTGTTCATGATGTAAGTTATAGGGATGGGTAAGTGACAAGGCTGAGTAGGCTCAAGTTGTAGTAGTTAGTCTAATTCCGATTAATGTGTTTAAAGTGCTCAGAGTGAGGTCCAGTTGCCATATTGTAGATTGCCAAGTGGATATGGCCACATTGTGCCACAACTGTGATGAGTCCCATCTTTTTATTTACAAAAGCCATATTTGTTCATTAGTCTCTCCCCTGTATTAAAATAGAAACTAATGTAGCACAACTAATAAATGTGATGGTGTTTGATGCTCTACGCACACTTTGTATGTCAAGGTATTGAGATATTATATGGTGATGTAGTAGGAATCGTTACTATTGTGAATATTAATATACAAGGTTAGACTCAAATGCTTTTATTATGCTTACACTATCTGTGAATATGAAAGTCTTTTTCTCAATCATACTGCTCCTATAGGCAACGATATATGAATACTTACCCTACCTATTACAAAGAGTATTGCAATCATTTATCCGAAAAATCCGAGTCTAACACGCTAGAAACGTTTCCCAGAGTGGTTTCGCGTCCCGCTAGGTAAAACCCAAGCCGAGCGGCATGTCTCGCAGGCGGTAGCAATTCCCGTGCAGGTAACGCTTAAAATATTAAATTCGCGTAACACAACGCCGCGCGTGTTCGCCCGCAGGTAAGCTAATATATTAAGTCGAGCGAGTAACACGTCCGACGCGACCACTGTGCGGCCTCCAGGTGTCAAGTATTTTCTCGTGTCGTACACCGGCGTCGCCGCGTACATTGGACACGCCAGTACCTGCAATATTACCGCGATAATAATAAAAATGCGGAACGAATAATAAAAAATAACATATATATCCATAATCATAGTTATGACTTATACAGCAGAATGAAATTTTGAAACTGTATTCAAGATAACCTACTATGAGTCTAATTTTCTTAGCTTTTTGGGCAATGAAAAAATCATGAAAGGAATAATTATTATTAAAATGAAATAAAAACAAAACAAAATTGACCTCGACTGTTTAGTCCTAAAGCCTATAAAAATCAGTTAAAATAAATCATATAGAGTAGTTGCATACCTAACAACCAAAGAGGCATATATGGATCTTCGGAACTACGCTATGCTACCACTGAGTAAAATACTCAATAGTAGCCTTTTACATGACTATGCTAGAGCTACGTAATGCTATTATGATTTATATCATGTTTTAATAAAGCCCAGATACTTAACCAAACTATCATGAGCGTCTTATAAAGCAGTTACAGAGTTCAGGAGATAATCAATATGAGAGGTTAAAATGTCTAAGATAAAACACTAAAACACCGATACAGGGTACTTTTAGGCACTAATCACTGCTTCTTTCTTTGTGTTTTTATCGTTAGTACACCATTCCTTCTATTGATTATCCTAGCTTTTATAAGTGTTAACTTATGCTTTTAACTCATTTGAATATGTTGACTATATATCAATATGATTTACTTGAGACTCGTAAATTATTAGTCTAGGTAATTTAAAAGCTATTAACATGATTGTTTAAAGCAGTTTTATCATATCTACTAAACAGTTAATAACAGCGGCATAGGGTACTAAAAATCGTTACACCCTTTTAAATTCAATATGAGGGTATGTTAACAGTCGATAATCGGTTACCTAAACATCAGAAATGTATTGAGGTAAGCTTTATGGTTGTTTTACTGTTTTGACTGCTTGTAACTCAGTATTGTTTTACTGCTATAACTCATATGCTTTACTCTTTAATCTCATTTATTTTATTAAATCATTATGTTTTCTTTTATATTTTTATTTTTGTTTTTAATTAAATTTTTTTTTATATTTTATTATTTTATATGTTTATTTATTTTCCTTCATTTTTTATTTTGTATTACTTTATTATTTTTAAAAAATTGTAATGTAAGAAAAAAACACACGCAGTGTGTCTGTTATATATAAACATTTTTTATTTTTTAATTTAAAATTGTTTACGTAAATTTTTAATAAAAACCTTTTTTATATATACGAGTTTTAGGAGTAGTAAAATCGAGTTTTTTCATTATATATAGGCATTATACATAATTAGAAACTATAAAATCTATTGACATACAAATTTTTAGCGTTCATATTAATTTACAAGTTTATATAAACTATACATAATTTAATAAAAAGCACATAATGAAATAATAATTTACAATAGACTCTCCACATAAATTAGAATATAAGGCGTTGAACAGTTGGTATAAGACATAGTTGTTTACACTACTTACATATTATATTTTTAAAATAAATAATATTTGGTGATTATTTTATAATGATATTTCAATATTAATATTTTAAGTTCAAAAGAATCTAATTATTTGCTTGTAACAGCATTCTCCTGTGTTGGCTCTCTATTTGAGAAGTGAATATGTATCATTATCATTTGTATAAGATTCATTGTATTGAATCATGAAGCAATTTGTGTCCTTCTCCAACTTTACAGAGTTTATTTTGCTAATAGCGATAAACACACCTAAAAAGCGATGTTAATTTTATAAACACCAATTTTATTTCCTCTGCGTTCATCTCTTTAAATAAATTTTCCTTAACAGGTACGTTTGTCGAACTTTCTTTGTCCAATTTCAATGAGTTGAGGTATGCTCAAAGATTAGTATCACTACAGTGATGGTGTTGTTAGACTTTCTTGATCCAAAAGATGAGGACTTATTCCTAATGGTACCTCTTTCTCCAAAATGTTTAAATGATAGGCGTTACAAGCTGACAAAGGTCGGCTTTGAGATCATAGGCATATAAATAACTATTCTTTGCGTATTCTTCAAGTATTTTAAGACCTGTCCCACTATCTATGACATGATACAGTATTATCTTTCAACTTTTTATAAAAGCGAGTAAAGAGAGAAAAATTCCGAGAGGTTTTTATAACATTTTCATAGCTCAGAATTCAGAGTCACTCCAAATTCAAGGTTTTATACTGATTACTTCTAAGCTCGAAAGGTGTGAATTTATTAGGGTTGGACTTGTTTTATAATTCCTTGAGTATAGCTTCATGTTCCACAATCTCCTATTATTACTTCTTCTGTGTGGTGGAAATCCCGTGTTCACAATGTTAGGGAATTGATACTCGATAGAACCTTGAGCTAGTGAAATAAATATCTTTGGTTTTTTCAAAACTCTTTTCTTAATAGTTAGTGTTTACCTTGCATGTAGTACTTCAGAATCGAATCTATCACATTTCCAAATGCCGCTTTTTTTTGTGGTAGATGAATTTCACTGTTTTGCTAACAATTAGAGAAGTAAAATCCTCCAACAGTTTTGAACAAACAGGTTTCTGGACTATACAGCGTGCTTCTACAGTAGGCTTTACTTTTTATTTTTAATGAGCAACTATTTTAGGATTTGTACCGGGAATTAAATGATTTTCTAGTTCTACAGATGGTAAACATGAGTCTTTCTTGAGAGAAATTCATAAGTATATCGGACCATTAAAATTCATAAATATATTTTTATAAAAATCTCGATGTCAAAAAATCCTTACGTTTTTCTCTGATACTCATAAAAAATTTTTAGGTTAAATTTTTTACAAACTATGTTTTAAATTTTTAAAATGTTTTGGTAAAAAAATGACTTAAATTATATGTGGTAATTATATTTAATGGAAGTTGAAGTTTTATTATGTCAACATTACATTCCTTTTTTATAAATTATATATATATATATATATATCATATTTTTTATTATATATATATATATATTAAATATATATATATATATATATATATATATTATATATATATTTATATATATTAATTATATATGTTATATATATATTATATATTATTATATATATATTATATATATATATATATATAGATTTATTCATTATCATTATATAATTATTATTATTTATACATTATATTTATTAGATTTATTTATATATATATTATTATATATATATATAATTTTATTATATAAATATATATAATATATATATATATATATTATATATATATATAATATATAAGTTATAATATATATACGTTTGTTTATGCAAATCAGCTGATAATTCTGCAATATCCCTTAATATTATTTCAAATAGATTTTTCCTTCATTTCCTTTTTACTCCACGCATACTCGCAAGTATATGAATCAATCAAATCTTTTATGTTCATTCCTTTTTGTATTTTTTAGCTTTTATATTTTTAAAAACACTCCACGCACTTCCATCGTCATGTTTTGTTCAAACCAATGCAGATTGGATTAATTAGATCACAAAACCTGTGAAATTAAATACAGACACATTGTATTACGGAAACAAACCTGATACTTTGTTAATATAAAGCAATTAAAGTTGATTCATCCCTTAATCGAACCTATGTAACCTTATCCAATCCTAATATATTTTTAAACTTAACTCTCATATCCTAACTTAACGTAGCCTAATTCCTAATCCTAAACCTAAACCTAACTCCTAACCTAACCTAACCTAATACCTAACCTAAAACCTAACTCTAACCTAACCTATATTACTAACAAATCCTGAAAAACCTAACCTAACCTAAATTAAACCTAACCTAACCTAACTCTAATCCTAACCTAATCCTAATCCTAACTAAACCTAATCCTAACCCTAGACTTAATCAACAATAGCGTGAGATAATGCAAACTTATCTACATTAATCAAAATTTCAAATTAAAAATAATGGTTTATGTTACCTCCCGCAAGTAGGTTATTGAGTTTAACACACACTGCCTAACAAATATTTTATTCCTCTGTTTTAGAGTTAATGTTAATTTAATATACTCATAAGATAAACATAAAGAAAAAGTATTTCTTACATACTAAGATAACAATTTTTGAACATTTTTTTTAGCACCAATACTATGCCATAATTAAAATAAAATTGGTTTGAAAAAGTTAAAGTTTTAATTTTAAATTAAAAAGAAAAGAATTAAAAAATTATTGAGCTTCAAATTTGTACTCTAAATATTGAAACTTATTTTCTCTTTCCTTGTGGTAAATTTACTAGTTTCGCATTTATAACAAAAACGTTCCACCAGATAGGGAACGTAAGAAAAAAAAATTGGAACATGACCCGGGTTTATAACTTTAAGGCCTGCTATCTATATCGTTGCAGGCTTCATCTTTGGAAACTATAAAAAACCTCATGATTGGAAGATGAGATTGTTTAGCGTCGTTTGAATAATTTATACAAAATGTTCCTTATATACTTCTTATAAGGATTATAGCCGCTGACGCACCTTGTTGAAGTTCCGTTAATGTATAGACTTCAACCTGTGGTGAAACATGATTATCACATGGATAATTTGATTCTGGATTATACTATTTATGGTCATCACCGAGGAAGATTCTGTACCATCAGGTTTTTGTCAAGTTCGTTTACATATAAAAAACACGATTAGAGGGATCTAGGTATTTGATCAGGAAGTGCCTGGGAATATTTGAACTCTTAGAGGGAACATCTGTATGGGTAAGTTGAATGCATAGGTATTAATACTATAGAAGTTGGATTCTGCTAAGCGTCTAATCTGTGTTAGGTGTTCATGGATGAAGAGATCCAATTCACTCTTACAACAATTAGCAGTACTAGAAGGATGAAGGAAATGCATCTTGTATGTGCGAGTTCTGGTCGTAAAATGAACATTTTCATGAAAAATATTACTTATATACAGTAATACACACCTCGTATAAAAGTTATCAGTTAGTAAGAAAATAAGAAATATATCAATACATTTTTTCTTTATAGTTTTTTTCCGCTTAGTCTTTTTCTTTTTGGCAATCTTCTTGGTGCCCTCGACCTTGACTTGACATTTTACGTCTTATTTACGCTCTTTAACCATTCTATTGCCAATCATCTCCATTCTGAAATCATCGGGCGATACGTCTTTTAAGCTGTACGAGTATTTTATTTTCCTGCAGCAATATCTTGTATAGTATGCACGCCTGTTCTTATAGCTTTTTTACTATATATTCCCCACCGCTCCTGAGTAGAGGCCTTGCACTTCGCCATAGCTTGGCAAAAAATCCCACCAAGGCCATACCCCCCCTTCTGCATTTTTTATCCTCTGAATACCCTTTCTTCGTCCATTATAACATAGGAGTGTCTTTCTTATACTATCTTACACTGTGAGATTTATAATGAATGAAAAATATATCTGACTTCACATTTATATTATTAATTCCATTATGCTGTAATTTACATGTCATCTGTTTCATTTCTAATTATGCGAACTTTTCTCATAACAATGCGCTCCGTATTGGTAAGGGAAGGGATTTCCTTTTCTACATCTTTATATGCACGCGTACAGGAGAGTCAAAATTTGATCTATCCAGAGGTAGATAATGAACATTAGGGAATGCTATAACTTTACTCTCTTTGGGAAAATAATACCTTAATAAAGGAGACTTTAGTATTACCTAGCATAATGATGATCAATTAATTTGTATATACATAAAGCTCATACTGGGTGGTGTTGCTAAGCATCTCGATGGGGTTTGCATGTAATAATGCAGTACTCGATCTTGTACTTCATTCTTTTTGTTCATGCCGTGGTCATGGGGTTATTCTCCTACAGGATAGTATAACCCTTACTTCAGATCATAGTAGGGATTATCATGGGAGTATATTCCAGCTCAACCATACCGTTACGGAATATGTCTACGCTGCCAAGGGAACGTCCAGAAAAAACATTATCACTCGGTCTCGCAGGTTTTACACTTTACTTTTGATTCTTAAAGATATTTATTATCTTTCGTTTCAAGTATGTTCTTTTTGAGCGGTATTCCTTTACACCCATAATATCTTCAGTATTCAAAGAGATCGTTTTAAATGACTGAAAATAGCAGGTACCGAAAAATAAAATATGCCCTCCGCAAAGCAAATTCTTCAAAGAAGTATTCTTTTGTACCAATCGTGGACCTATGCAGATCACGAGTATCTTTTTCACTTGTAATATAAGTTTTCAACACATTCTTACACTTCTGTACTTACCAACATTCCAGAATAGATTGTTGAGGCAAAATTTTCTGATGTCTGCGTATTTTGAATATCATTTCACATAATTTTCTATCTTCGTATTCTCGTCTCTGTTAAGTTGGTAAAGGATTTCATTAACCACAGTTGTAAAATGCCGATGAGTTTATTTACAGGATGTAAATCCAATAGAGCTGAAGGATGGGTAGAGTAAATTAAAGTGACTACACTCTCATTGATTATAATGCATCAACTGATTAATGATTCTAACTTCACTTGCTTATTATAAGTAGTTAAGACTTAGCAGAGAGATTCCCCCTCCATTTCACAAGTTAACTGCTTATTTTTTTCCTTTACCTCTCGTATTGTCATAATTCTTTATTTTTCAATTTTTAGTGATCTGTGAGTTTAAAAATTCTTTACTTTTTGTAATTTCTTTTGTTGAATTACCCTCCTTTTTTTATTTTTTTCCACCATTCTTTTAAATCCTCCAGAATAATATAACTTTAAACTATCACTACGGAATGACCGGATATTGCGCACTTTAAAAACTTCCGTAAAACCATCCGGGTTCATATCCTTTTCTAAACCTGTTCTTCTGTTCCGAGATACTCTGTACATAATCGTTTTACCTTATTCCTGATATTATCTTTTATTTTGCTTCTCTTTTATCATACAATGGGGTCGGATGGGCCTCTGAGTTTTTGACATTTCTAAAGGTGCTTGTACTTTATATTCTATTGGTAAGACCTGTGTATAAGAATAAGCTCAGATCGCCCCAAGATATCAATATAATTTAAAAGTATTCATTTTAGTAAAAGACCTATGCATGCTTCTTTAATAGTTCAACCACACCTCTCTTTTTACTTATAGCCGCTTTGGTTTTACGGAAAAAGTGTATTGTAATAGTTTATACCATACTCCCAAGTCAGCTCCTGAAAACTCTCGACCCTTGAATTCCATTCCTGAGTCTGTCCAGATCGTTTAGGAATCTTACGTTCAAACCTGCTATAATTTCACAGTACTGCAGCTTTGTAACGTAATGATCTTATACTTTTTAAGGGTTTCAAATCCACAAGTATCTCAGTTAGTAACGTCAATAGTAATAAAGCTATGTATTAAATCCTTCAGTGATAAGAGCTAGTATTTAATTCATTCCGATATCAATATTCTAAATTGCCATATCACTTATCGAGTTGCGTGAGATATGGGTTTTTCAGGCGTAGGAAATTTTTTCTTACAGGTTTATGTAGAGAAAATGCCTCTTCCCTCTAAATTTGCTTTTAACTCTTTTTTCTCAAAATATTTTAGGATACCTTAAAGCAAATCTAGTGAAACCCCCAAAACTATTTTGGTTCCCTCAGATTTGATAGTAATCTTATCAACTACCTCCTTTGCTCCCATGCTAGCTACTGACCCCCTATGTAAACTAGTAATTATATATATATAATATATATTATATATATTTAATAATACTAATATTATATAATATACTATATATTAATATAATATAATATTATATATATATATATTATATATATTAATATATATATATATATATATATTATATATATATATATATATTATATAATATTTATATTAATTTATATATTACTTTATAATGTACCAAAATGCTATAAAGTTTCAATACTTTTATCATGTACTTTCTAAAAATTAACTAGTATTTATTTATATACAAGCATTACAACTGTAAATTAATATATATTATATATATATAATATATATATATTATATACTTATATATATAATATATATATATATAGTATATAATATATATATATTTATATATATAATATATATATTATTATATATATTTATATTTATATATGTATATATATTTATATATAATATAATATTATATATATATATATATAATATATATATTATTATATATATATATATTATATAAATTATATATTATTATATATATATACTTTTATTCCAATAAATATATATAAATATATTAATATATATATATATATATATATTATATATATATAATATATATATATATATATATAGTATATATATTATATATTTATATTATTATATATATATAATATATTATATTATATACTATTATTTATATAATATATTTATATATTATATATATTATTTTTAAATAATATATATTATTATTATTTATATATATATAATAGAAATATTAAGTTAATATATATTATTAAATTATATATTATATATTATATATATATATATATTTATTATTATATATTATATATATATAATATACTTATAAATATTTATATATACATTATATATATTATATATTATATATATGATAATACATAATTACGATTTAATCCACCTATGTTTGTTTATTATAAGGTGTTTTTCTTATTCATCCTCTGGTGGTAACTCGTTTAAATTTATCTGAAGCGTAAGGAAGTGCCTGCAGGGACTTGAATCAGGTGCTTTAGGCATCTTGGGGATATTATCCAATTCTGCTAATCTTTGTGTATTTTTAAGATTAATAGTTCTGGGAAAATTTAATAGTTTTGACAGTTCTTGTTTTGATCTCATTCCATCCTCTTTACAGGGGTTCCTTTCTTCTCAGATTACGTGAAGATCAGTTTACAATATCAAATCCACAAATATTTGTATCCTTTACATAAACTCATCATCAATGACGATCTGCCCTGCTTCATTCAAAGATAATTGTCTTTTAAAATATTAGAATAAATGCCGTATTCCTGATTTACGCCACTTGAATAGTGTAGTCTCTTCGCTAGGATATTTTTTAAATTTATTCATTTTTTCACTTCTAAGTTTTACTCTCATTAGGAATAATCTACATCATCGTGTGGTAGCGGCGTTACGTCAGGTGTGTGAATGTAGATTGCAAGTCTTTACTGATTCTTCAATCAATTTTTGTATGGCATCTTGGTATAAGATGAGTTTCTCATGGATGTTAATGTCTGATTTTAATATCCTGTACACTTCTTTCTCGTAATTGGTTAACTGTTCAACTTTAGGATGATCATATAAGCTGAGGCATGGTTAGAGTGCTGATGTGAAAAGCATAAATGAGTCTGTTCCTCACAATATAAGGATTCTGCTGATGCAACTGTTGTTGGGTGAGGAGAAAGAAGGGTTGTCAAGGCCAATGCATTGTTGCTGGTGTAATATATCTTGGCAATTAATATGACGTTCATATAGATTAACGTGAATTGTGAATGATGAAAATGTCGGTTTGACTGTGGATTTTGCACAGTTGGACACGTATAGTATGTTTGGGTAAGATTAAACGTGGCGGCATGTATAGGGGTTGTGAAGTGCTGAAGTGCGGAGGAACGTGAAGATAGTAGTCACAATGATGCTGGTGATATATGGTATAGCTTATCATTTTCTCTACTCATATATTGGAAGTACAGCAAACCTTCTTCATCATTGTGGGTGGATAACACTTAGTTATTCAGTATGTGATAGTATATAACGGAGTAAGAGTAAGGAAGGAATACCCTCCTCCTTTCATTATTATGCCAGCTTTTAAAGTTTTCAGAGTTATTAGAAAGCTACCCGCAAGCAGTTCACTGGTGTCTCTCTAACCAATTTTCATGACAAATGGATACAGTCTGTATTGAAAAGGAACATTTTCCTGTTTTATAAGGAATTCATTCAGGAACTGCAACTACTTAAAACTGGAATGAAATTTCTCATCCTTTGCAACGTATCATGGAAAGTGTTTAACATCTGTAAATGGTTTTCAATAAAATAATTTAAAAAGTTTACATTTGTTTTTGTACCTTAGTCAAAAATTTACTTATGCAACATAGGTAAAGCACTCATAATTTCAGGTAATTATGGTATACAATGTTTCTATCTCAAAGTTAAGGATAGAATGTTCGGTACGGTGGTTGTGGGCTGGGAAGTGACGAACCAATTTGTATGATAAAGTAATAAATCAGATTAGCTGAATTTATTTTGGGGTGATAATTTTGGTATCCAGCTGTTGGACAGATGGATGTTATATGTTTGGGATGGAATGTATAATTATTGAAGTGTTATACTTAAAGAAACTCTTTCCTTTTTGGAATAAGGGGTGAAACATTTGAGTTGCCAATACTATTAAGATTCGTATCAAGTTCTCTTATCTCTGGCCCCAAACAAACAGTAAATGATACTGAGTTGTTAAAGAAAACACTTCGCATATGCTTGCTTGATGAAAAATTATTCTGAGTTATGAAAAACACTGAGATATTTAGATGGTGAAGAAAATAAAACTTGTGAACAGCTCTGCTATTTTCCGGAAAATTCAATTTTGTGGACCAGTTAAATCAGAAGTTCCTAATACAATTATATTTATTGTGGCCGAATGTATATTATCCACTATCTAATAATCGTGATATGCTCTTACGGAATGAGAATAATGAATCACATACTTATATTATTTCCTTAAATTTTTCTACTAGGTTAAAACATAACTAATAAACACCATATTATTTTTACAGGGGTCTGCTCAAAACTCTACATTTCACGATAATACATATCTGCAATTAAGAAAGTTATTAACCAAGTTATCAGTTAGTTTACAAGACAGTTAGTCTTAATTTATGAACGTAATATTTCTCCATATTCCATACTCGATCAATGGTGGAAGTAAATGATATATGGTTAATTAATACTGCCAAATGTAAAAATATATTTTTAATAAAATTTCGTACAGATGTAATAAGAATAAAATGTCTTAATAATGAACAGTGCAGAAACGATTACAGAGAATTTCTTGAAATGTGTTAAAATCCAAAATGTTCATAAACAAGAATAGAAGGAGTAGATAAATAATAATAAAAATATATTAATAATAATAATAGTAGAAAAGTATTAAAACGAAAATAAAAATATAAAAGAAAAATTAATGTTGAATAAATAATATGAGTATACATACTAGATAAAAGCATGATGAGTTGAAGGAGCAGTAAAGAACAGATGAGGTTAAACAGTAAAAACAGATAGAAACAAAAGCATAGTATCTGAATCCCTTGGTGTTAATGGTAACACCTCTATTGATTTACTGATGTACTGCCTTTAAGGTATGTAATGATTAATAGATACTACAGGAGTTAAGACGAGGTAAAGTAATATGGTTAAAGAGTGTTAAAACAGAGAGAAACAAAGCGCTACTAAGCCGCTGGGTGTTAGAGGTTGAAATCTCAGGAGTTACTGTATTTACTGCTTTATAGGTATGCGAAATGTAATATAACTATATGAGTTAAGCGTAGTAATATATGAGTTAAAGCAGGATAAAACAGTAAGAACATGAAAGCGCATCTACTAATTCCCTTTGGATGTTAAGAGTATAACATGCTCTCTAAGTTGAGTACTGATTACTTGACTTATATTAGTAAGTGTAATATGTTAGATAAGATATACGGATGTGGTTAGAGAAGCAGTATCGAAGAGGCGATAGTGAGTGTTAAAGCAGTGTAAATGAGCAGTGTGTAACAAACCAGAAAGCGATACAAGATCCTGCTGTAGTTGTATAGGGGATAACAGCCTCTATGAGTTGAATGTTGGAGTCTGGATATAACCTTTAAGGTTATGTATAATGTTAATTAAAGTATACGGAGATTAAAGCAGTAAATAAGTATATATGATGTTGAATAGCAGTTAAAACAGGTAAAAAAAGGTAATGCATAATTTTTTTTACTGGGTTTTACTAAATATTACATTATTAATTGATATTTTTATGTTAGAAGTGCAAAAAGAATAAAGGAGTTGGTAAAGATATGAAATGTTTTTAATAAATTTATGTTATATTCATACAAAGAACTTATTTTTATGTAATATTTATACAAAAAAAAATTTTTTTATGCTAAGTTTATACAAAAAATTATACTTAAATATGAGTTTAATCTCTTAATCAATGGATCACGAATGGGAAAAGGGTTATGATTACCATTTTAATTTATTGATTTTTTGATTAATTGATATTTTTAATAAAAAAGAATAAAATATTTAGTAGAAATATAAAATGTTTTTAATAAATTATATGCTATGTTCACACGATGAAATTTTTATTTTGTATTTATACAAAAAACTTTTCATGTTATGCTTATGTATAATACATAATCAAATATGACGTAAAGCAGTAAGTCAATAGAGCATGGCATAGCATGGCATGGTGGAAGGGGATGGGGTATGGTGTTTGCGCTACTGCTATACTGCTTTAGGGTCAAAAAAGTACATATTTTTTCTAAAAATTTAAAAAGATTTAGCAAAAGGATAACGTTTTAAGAGCTTTTTAATAAAATAAATAAAATTTTATAAATAGAAAGTTTTAAAATAATTTTTTTTAAAATGTTTATAAACAAAAACTTTAAAAATTAGTACATTTTTTAAAACAATATAAAAATGTAAAATAAAACATAAAATAGTAAAACTTAACAAATAAAATAAAACTTACAAAATAGTAAAAACTTAACAAACAAATTAAAATTTACGAAATAAATTAAAACTGATAACATAAGCAATAAATGTAAAATTAAACTTATGAAATAATAAAATTTTAAAATAAATAATGAAACTTACAAAATAATAAAACTTAATACGCAAGATATAAATGTAAAATAAAAGTTATAAATAAAATAAAACATAAAATAAATAAATAAAGTTTTAAATAAAATAGAATTTAAAAAATAAAACTAGTAAAATAATTAAAACAGCAAATAAAATAAAATTTATAAAATAAATAAAACTTTAAATAAAATATAATTTATATATAAAAAAAATAAAACTTTAAACAAAGTGTACATGCAAAAAAAAAATAATAAAAACTTTACAAACAAGATAAAACTTCTAAAAAATAAATAGATAAAGCTTTAAATTTAATATAAATGATTCGTCATGTACTAGAAAAATAACAATTGGCGCATACAGAAAAAAAATGAGATTTGAATATTAAATGCGAAAATAAAAAAAAGATTAGCCAATGACGTTTACAAAACGGAAACATAAGCATAACGCTATTAAAATAACAGCAAGTGGTCACTAAGCTAGCGTAAGGTTTGGTCAGATAATGTATTAAGTAAAGTATCTCTATAAATAATGCGTGTGTGTATGTCTGTGGATAATAAATAACAACAAACAACGCCAGCAACAAAAATAAATAACAGTA
>JABUQX010085060.1:20000-33622 GCA_015478945.1 Trachelipus rathkii | reverse complement strand
CACGACACTTTTTTTGAGCACCAATTTTTTACCTTTTTTTGACCTTTTTTCGGCCATTGACCTTTTTGGGCCCACCAACACCTGACCTTTTTTCAACCACACGCCCCCAATTTTTTTACCTGACCCACCCCATCCAATGACCCATTTTTTTCAAGCGCGCCTTACCTTTTCTCACGAAACCCCGGGCACAAAAGGCACACGCCCTATTACCTTTTTGGGCATTAACCCTTATTTGCGCGACTTTACCTTTTTTTCGACCCAACCTTTCGATTCTTCCATGTCATTTTTGGCCCAACGGTATTTAATTGAAGAACCCCAACATTACTCTTATATCTAGAAAACGCCAGCCCAATCTTTTTACGCAACCCTATCCTTTTAGGACGAACGTTGACTTTTTTGAGACCCTAAATTTTTTTGAAGAACCTAATTTTTTTGTGAGAACTCCCTTTAATTTTTCTGGCAACCCTGATTATTTTAGGCCACCCTACAATATTTGGCCAACCCCTAATTTTTCCAGGCAAAACCCTAATTTTTTCAGGCACACCCTTAATATTTAGCAACCCTTCGAAGAAAGGGTTGCGCCAAACGGTTGCTGAAGCAACCGTTGTACGTATTACCCCCTATTTTACGCCCCCCCCCTAATTTTTCTCGGACCGTGGGTCATTTTTTTTGCCCACGGTAATTTCTGGCTACCCTTTGGATCATTCCACCCAGCATGCGGTTCAATTATCGACCCACACCGTTACATTTCGTAGCTATTTCACCTTTGGCAATCTCAAGACCTCAATCAACCAAGACCTCCAAATAACACCCAACACACCCACATACATCAACAAAAAGAATCAACCCCCGCCAAACACCAACCCCCCACGCGTCAGTCTCCAACTTATTAACGCACACCTTAATTTTTTCCGACCGTGGAGCCATTTTCTTGCCAAAAACACCCATAACCTCTTTTATGCAAACATCTTCCCTTTAGCACACTCTCACCTCCCCCTCCCTTATATATATATCCTCACTCCAACCGTCAATCAACCTTGTTTGACCATAGATATTCAGCCTCCCTTGTCCACACCCACCCTCAAACCAATATCACACCATAGGACGTCACAAATCCTAACCCCTCCGCACCCACGCTACACTTGATGGGCTTTGATGGCTCCCAACACTCACACTAGCAATATCTAGTGATGTATCTATTAGTGTTCTATGAGTATATAAGAAGCAAAATTGCGAGAATTGACACGGTGAACCACGTCTCGCCACACTGACGAGTACCCGACAACCACCCACAAGTGCCAGTGAGTGCCAATGCCCACCCGACAAACATGCCACAACCAACACAAAATGACACCAACACACACCAAGTTTGCCAAAATCCACCCGAAGCCAGCTCGCGAGACACCCAAGAAAATGCCTCCACCCCATGCACCACCCACACAAGCATGCCACAACCCCCACAGTTAGCAACAGCAACCCCACCCCACCCCCAACACACCACAAACACAATAGGGCCACATAGTTGCCAAGTGAGTGCACATAGTGCCAACTGATGCCCACTTTTTTCAAGTCTTTTCTAGCCTCCCCTGAACCCCGAAATAGCCATAATATGGGTGTCTACCCCTAAGTTATAAGGTATGAGGAATCGAATTGTGTATATTACAAGGATGCGCACATAGATGATGCTTCCACTAATGACGTTAGATCTCATTTTTTCAACACTACTCAATATACACACATTCACGGATATGCAGACACTTATAAGCGCTTACACTGTCTCCAATAGACACTTACATTAAAACCATATCACTTACCACCACTCACACTCCAACACGCAGAGACTGCAACTACACTTACACTCACCACACTCGAATTGTTGATACCGAAACACCCTCATACTATTAATGCCTTACAAACTTTCGATGCTCCATCATAAATACTCAAGCATGATGCCTCCTCCTTTGAAGTTCTCGTCTTTGATGAACGCCATCTTATGATGACTCATCTTTGATCAACCTCTATACTCTAGACCACCTCTCACGATTATCAATAAGCTCTCTAGAATCGGCATCCACATCTCACTAACACAGTAAAAACAAGCACAGAGCAGATACCACTAGAGCACAGAGCTACACATTTTGAACAGTGACACCCGCAAAAAACGTACTGCCACCGACGTCCTACAGCAGTCAAACACAGAGCAAATTACCACGAACAAACCCTGTCGAACGAAACCGCCCGCAGTGCGCCCGCAGGCGCAATATTTCCGGCGTACCGCCGCCGCACAAGTGCAACCGTGCCGCACACACATACGACCCAGCAGCCAATATTTTCGCCAAAACCAAATTTACCGAGCGCCGCGTGGCGCCCGCAGGCGCAATATTTCCGCGTAACCACCGCGCCGCGTGCTTCCGCAGACGCAAAATTCCCGCTCGTGAACGAAAAAATATGATATCAATGTAAACTAATCAAAGAATTTCTTTTATAGATTCAAGTCATATTTTTTACTACAATTGTTATGTTTTACATACAAACAATATACTTTACATATTCTTAAAGCAGTAAATCAGTAAATCAATAGAGTGTTAATTACCCATAACACCTAAGGATTACATAGCTTTTGTTTTTTATGTTTTACGGCTTTACACATCTGCCTCTTTACTGCTTTAATATCTGCTTTACTGCCTTTAACTATCTGCTTTATGCCCTTTAACTCTCTGTTTTAACTGCGTTTTTAACTCTCCTGCTTTACTGCTTTAACTTTTGCTGCTTTACTGGCTTTACTATCTGCTTTACTGCCTTTAACTCTCTGCTTTTACTGCTTTTTAACCTCTCTCTGCACTGCTTTAATATCTTGCTTTACATACCTTAAAGCAAGTAATTCAGTAAATCAATAGAGGTGTTACCTATAAGGGATTAGCATGCTTTTGTTTTACTGCTTTACTGCTTTAACTATCTGCTTTACTGCTTTAACTCTCTGCTTTACTGCTTTAACTTTCTGCTTTACTGCTTTAACTTTCTGCTTTACTGTTTTAACTTTCTGCTTTACTGTTTTAACTTCCTGCTTTACTGTTTTTTAACTCATATATTTTTTAACATTATGTTTTTTTATTTTTTTTTTATATTTTTATTATATTTTTATTATTATTATTTATTTTTATTTTTGTTTTTAATACTTTTTATTTATATTATTATTATTATTTGTTTAATACTGTTTATTTGAAAAATTGTAATGTAAGAAAAACACACATAGTTATATAAACATTTTAATAAAAATTGTACGAAATTTTATTAAAACCTTTTTATATACACTAGTTTTAAGGGTAGTAAAATCGCATTTTTTCATTTTAAGCAATTTATTACATTAATAAAACTAATAAAATCATTGACATCACAAAATTTTTTAGCATCAAATATATTTACAAGTTAATTATATTATTAAAAACATAACATTATTTAAAAACTATAATGAAAATAAATACAATTAGACCTCCACACCAAATTTCAGAAATAAGGGTTAACAGGGGGTTTATTTTTGTAGTCTGTAAAAAGGGGAAAAAGACATAGTTTACCACACTTACATTTATTATATTTTAAAAATAAGGTGATATAATGATTATTCAATATAAATTTAAGTTCCAAAGAATCAACAATTATGTGACAGCATGTTTTTTTTGCCCTTATAAACGGAAAATCCATGCGCCTGGTTGAGGTGCATTGTGACGAGGCATTGTATTGAATATCAAGCAGGTACCTTCTCAAACTTTACAGAGTTTATTTCGGTTAATTGGTTGATTTTCTTTTAGAAGTTGAGGCTTCAAGATTTTTAAACAACCCGAGATAAATATCTTTTTGAGCTTCAAATAATTCAAAAGCCGGTTCTTTTTACTGCCGTCAATCTCTTTGCATTGAGGAATGCTCAAGATAGACCACTACAAGTGATGGGTGTTTTGTAGACTTGAATCCAAAAGAGAGAGACTTAGTTCCTAAGGTACCCTTTTCTCCAAAATTGTTTTAAATATAGCGTTTACAAGCCGCTGAAAGTAGCTGTGAGCATCATAGGCATATAAATACTCTTCCTTCTGCATCACAAGATCTAAGCCCCCCGGTCTTGTCATCACACTATTATTAAATGATTACAGTATTGGCTATTAAGTTTCGTTAAAAAGGAACGAGTACCCCAGAGAGTTACGTTATTTGTTGTATTTCATTTCATCAAAATTACGTCCGTGAAGATGTGCATTCACATGTAAACTGATCCCTCTAAGCCCGAAAGTGTGAATTTATAGGGTTGAACTTTTTATAATGCCCAGAGTATGCTTCATGTTCCACAATCCCTATTATTACTTTCTTGTGGTAAATTTCCATTCACAATGTTAGGAGATATTGATTACTCATAACCCTTGAGTGAAATTTAAATATCTTGGTTTTCCAACTCTCTTAATAGGTACTTTGCTTAGTATCAAAAGCGAATTTTTTCAATTTCCAAATGACGCTGTGTCGTTGTGGTGATAATTTCACTTTCCTGACATAGAGATAAAGATAAAGCCTCCAACAGGTTTAAAACAGGTTCTGGACATACAACTGTAGCAGTAGGTTTACTTTTTATTTTAAGAGCAAATTTTAGGGATTTTGAACGTGATTTAAAATGATTCTAGTATCTACAGATGGGAGAATAAGTCTTTCTTGAGAGAAGATATCGCCCATTTAATCACCGTTAAAAATTCATAATATTATTTATGACTTTAGATGCTTTTCTTATATGTGCAGCTTTCATCTTGAAACTTATCTAAAAACCACATGCATGAAGAATGAGACATGTTTAAGCCTGTCTGAATATTTAACAACCATGCTCTATATAGCTTCCTTATAAGGATAGTTACGCCGCTGCCGCCCCTAGTTGAAGTTCCGTTAAGATTAGACTTTCAACCTGGAGAAAGAAACATGTATACAGGAAATTTATTCTGTATATACTATATGGTCATCACCCGTGGAAGATCTGTACCATCAGGTTTTGTGAATTTCGTTTTTACATATAAAAAACACATTAGAAGGGTCTAGGTATTGATCAGAAAAGTACCTGGAATATTGAACTCTAGTAAGGAACTATCTGTATGTGGGTAATTGAAATCATATAGGATTAATACCATGATTAAAGTTTGACTCGCTAACCGCTAATCTGTATGTAGGGTTCACGGAAGAGAAGAGATCCAATTCACTCTTACAAGCAATCATTGACCTTAAGTAAGGATGAAGGAATGCATTCTTGCATGTGCGAGCTCTTGACGTATAATGAACATTTCTCCTAATGAAAAACATTACTTAACTACACACATCCGTATAAAAGTTAATCAGTAGTAATAAATAGCAAATACATCAATACATTTTTTCTTTAGAGGTTTTTTCCGTTTAGTCTTTTTCTTTATGACAGTCTTCTTGGTGCCTCGCCCTTGGCCTGACATTTTACGTCTTATTTTACGCTTAACATCATCCAACATCTCATCTGAAAACACGCTATACGTTTTTTCTTTTTAAAAGCCTGTACTGAGGATTATTTCCTGCAGCAATATCTTGAATAGTATGCAAGCCTGTTCTTATAGCTTTTTTACCTATATATTCACCACCTCTCCTGAGTAGAGGCCTTGCACTTCTCCATAGCTTGGCGAAAAATCCACCAAGGCCATACCCCCTCTGCATTTTTGATCCTCTGAATACCCTTTCTTCTTCCATTATTACAGGAGTATCTTTCTTATACTACCTTTACACTGTGAGAGTATGTTAATGAATGAAAAAATATATCTGACTACACCTCTTATATATTCCATTATGCTGTAATTACTACATCTGTTTCTTTCTAATATGAACTTTGCATAACAATGAGCCGTATGTATCCGTATGTAAAGGGAAAAGGATTTCCTTCTACATCTTTTATATGGCAGGCCGTACAGAGTGTACGAAATTTGACTATTCAGAGGAAGAGATAATTGAACATTAGGGAATTTTATAACTTTACTCTCTTTGGGAAAATATACTACTCTTAATAAAGGAGCTTTAGTATTACCTACATATTGATGATCAATTATTTTGTATATACATAAGCCATACCTGATGAATTGAGCGATCCGGAATTGGGTACATGTTATTAGCTGCAGTACTCTCGATTCTGCTTCATCTTTTGTGTTCATGCGAAATCATTTGCGTTTTTCTCCACGATAGTATAACCCTCTTCAACATAGTAGGGGATATCATGAAGTATATCCAACTCGCATCACGTCTACGAATATGTTTACGTTGCCATGGCGAACGCTCCTGAGAAAAACATGTGCACGTTCCCGTAGTTTACACCTTACTTTTGAGCCCTTAAAAGATATTTATTTACTTTATCCTTCATAGGTACCGCATTTCATTCAGTTTGCTATACCAAGGTCCTTACAAAATACTCATATCAAAGAGAACGTTTAAATGACTAAAAATAGCAGGCACCGATTAAAATATGATCGTTCGTCAAAGTAAAAATTCTCTTCAAAGAAGTATTCTTTTGTTAACCAATCCTGGGGACCTAGCAGATCACACGTGTATATCTTTCATTTGTAATATAGTTTCAACACAGCTACACTTCTGTACACCAACATCCAGAATAGATTGTGAGGAAAATTTTCTATGTCCGTATTTAATATCATTTCACATAATCCTACTTCGTATGCCTCTCTTTCAAGTTGTATAGGATTCATTAACACAGTTGTAAAATCCGAGAGTTTATTATCGGGATGTAAATCTAGGGAGGCTGAAGACGGGAGAGTTATATAAAAGTGATCTACACTCTCCATGATTATTAATACAACTGATTAATTTAAATGATTCTTAAACTTCACTTGCCTTTTATATAAAGTTATTTAAACTTAGCAGGGGTATCCCCTCCCATTTCACCAGATACTTGTTTATTTTTTCCTTTTCCCTCTCGTTAGGCTAATATTTTTCAATTTATATTCATGAGTTACAGGATTGAACCTTACTTTTTTGTATTTCCTTTTATATAAAATCCCCCCTTTATTTTTTCACCATCTAAAAACTTCCAGGGTAATATAGCTTTTAAACTATCACACTGAGTGGACGATATGTTGCACTTATTAAAACTCAGTAGTCCCATTCGGATTCATATCCTTTTCTAAACCTTTCTTCTGTTCGAGATACTCTTACATATCGTTTACCTTTATTCCTGAATTTATCTTTT
Organism: Trachelipus rathkii; assembly: GCA_015478945.1. Classification (NCBI taxonomy): domain Eukaryota; kingdom Metazoa; phylum Arthropoda; class Malacostraca; order Isopoda; family Trachelipodidae; genus Trachelipus; species Trachelipus rathkii. The sequence continues at coordinate 26,391 of JABUQX010085060.1, read as the reverse complement.
ATTTGTTTTCTTTTCAGTAGATGGGTTCTACGGGCCTTCTGTTTTTGACATTTTTCTAAAGGAGTGTGACTGATAGTTCTATGGTAAGAGCTGTTATAAGAATAAGCCAAATCGTCCAGTATATCAATATATTTAAAAGTATTCATTTTAGTAAAGTACCTATGCATGCGTTCTTTAATAGTACGTTGGACTCTTTCAACTATTGCCGCTTTGTTTACGGAAAATGTATTGTAATAGCTTATACCATACTCCCAGAGCAGCTCCTGAAACTCTCGCCCCTTGAATTCCATTCCTGAATCTGTCCAAAATGATTTAGGTGTTCTCCTCTCATCCTCTATAATTTCAAGTACTGCATCTGCAACTGTAACTGATCTTTTATCTTTTAAGGGCTTCAACCACAAGTATCGAGAATATACGTCAATTGTAAAAAGTATGTATTGAAAACCTTCATTGTAAGAGCTGTATTTAATCATTTCGGATAAATCTAACTGCCATATGCTGTCGAGCTGTGGAGATATGGTTTTCCGTGTAGGAAATTTTTTTTCTTACAGGTTTATGTAGAGTAAATGCCTCTTCACCCTCTAAATATGCTTTTAACTCTTTTTTCTCAATATTAGGATACCTTAAAGCAAACCTAGTGAAACCCCCAAAACTGTTTGGCTCCCTCAGATTGAAGTAATACTTATCAACTACCTCCTTTGCGTTCCATGCTTGACTACTTTACAAAAATATTAAGCAATTATATATATATATAATATATTATATATTATATATATATAGTATATATATATATAATATATATATATATATATATTTGAAACCAAAAAATGTTTGATAATAAAGGGCAAGGGTAAAGAAAAAGGTTTTAAAATAACATTATTTATTTATATACACAAACATTACAACTAAATAAATATATACATGATATACATAATTACGATTTTAATCCAAATAGGTTTTATTAAAGGTGTTTTTCTATTCGTCCTTCTGGTGACACGTTTAAATTATTTATCTGAATTGCGTTAAGAAGTGCCTGATGGACTTGAATCAGTCTTGGCGTAATTGGGGATTATTATCTAAGTCTGCTATCGTCGTGTATTTTAAGTAATAAACTGCGGGGGAAATTCAATAGTCTAAAGGTTCTGTTTGATCTCATTCCACATCTTTACAGGGGTCTTTCTTCCAGTTACGGGAGAGATCAGCTATCAAATCCACAATATTTGACCCCTTTAACTATTTCATCAGTCAATTACGACCTTGTTTGCCTGCTTCATTCAAAGATAATTGTTCTCTTTAAAATATTATATAAAGCATTCCTGCAATTTACGCACTCTAAATAGGTAACTACTCCCAGGATATTTTAAATATATCTTTCATTTAATTCACTTCCAAGTTTTACTTCATTTCAGGAACATCTACCATTATCGCGGTTAGCGGAATTACCGTGGGATGGATGTGCGTGCAAGTCTTTAAGATCTATCAATTTTTGTTTATTGGCCTCTTGGGTATAAGATGCCGTCTCACACAATGGATGTTAATAGTCATGAATTTAATATTTTCTGTACACTCTTTCTCGTATTTGGTATCTGGTTTCAACTTTAGGATCATATAAACTATGAGTAGAGCGTTGCTGAAAGATAAGATTCGATTCACAAATATAAGGATTTTCTGTGGTGCAAGTGTTGTTGCCTGATGTTGAAAGGGGTTGTAATTTGTCAATGCATTCTAGGATTGTAAATATCTGCTAATATAAGGACTGGGATGTGGATGTTTGCTGAGCGGGTGGCAATAACTGGCTATTTTGAGGATTCGTGAATGCTTGAATTCGTTGAAATGAGATTCTGTACAGATGCTATTATTTATTACTTCATTTTCCTCAACTTCATTATATGGGAAAGTACAGCAACCTTCGTTCATTATGGGGCCAGCCACTTTAGTTATTATGGAGCATGACTGAAGAAGAGTTAATGGTAGAAATTACTCCTCCTCCTTCTGTAGTAACTTCTTTTTTATTTTTACAGATTTTTTATATTGAAGGAGAGTTTTTAATTGATGTTTCTTTGTCTTTAACTTTACCTTTTGAGGTCTGTTTAAAGGAACATTTCCTTTTTATAAGATTGGATAAAACAGATTTCACATACACACTGGATGAATTTCTCGTCCTCACTAATTAGTTTACGTTTTTCAGAAGGTTTCAGCTTTAAAATTTTTTTTTTTTTTATAAGAGGTAAATACTTTGCAACTAGAGCACTCCATTATTCAGGTATGTATACAGTTTCTATCTCATACGGAAGAATGCTGGTACTGAAGCAACACTCTGTGCTGTTTTTTTTAGGGTTTGAAGTTCACACCATAAATAACCGTGGGGGGGGATCGAAGTAAAAACCTCTTTATATTACTTTTAAAACTCTTTCCTTGGAAGGGGAAACAATTTGAGTTGCCAATACATTAATTTGATTCATGTCTCTTCTCCTGCCCAAACAACAATAAATACTGTGTGTTTAAAGAAAACACTTCGCATATGCTTGCTTTGATGAAAGATATTCTGTGTTATGAAAAACACAGAGATATTTAGATGGTGAGAATAAACTGTGAACGCTTCTGCTATTTCCAAATATTCAATTTGTGAATTAAATCATCTAATACAATAATTTTGTGTCCATGTATATGTCCAGCGATCTAAATATTTCGTTATATGCCTTTCATTGAAATTGAATACATCCTTTTATATTCTTGGAAATTTTTCCTGATAAACATTATAACACCAAATAATTTTAACAGGGTATTGTTGCTCAAAAATCTCCATTTCCCTTAAAATATTTAATAATAGAAAGTTTTACCACAGCCTGCGGCGCCGGCTACAGACATGTTAGCCGGGACTTCGAAACGTAAATATTCTCCACATCCATACTCGTTAAGTGAATAATGAATAATGAGATTAATTAAACCTGTTAAAGCAGTAAAGTATATTGTTTTTTTTAATAAAATTTCGACCCAATTTTATTAAAAATGTTTATATACTATGTGTGTTTTTCTTAACATTTTTATCACGTGACATAAAAGTATTAACAAACAAAATAATAATAATAATAATAAATGTATAAACAGTATTAAAACAAAAAATTAAAAAATAAAAATTAATAATAATAAAAATAAATTAAAAAGTATTAAAACCCAAAATAAAAAACATAATTGTTAATTAAATATATGAGTTAACAGTAAAGCTGAAAGTTAAAAACCCAGTAAAGCAGAAGTTTAAACAGTAAAGCAGGAGTTTTAAAGCAGTAAAGCAGAAAGTTTAAACCGTAAAGCAGAGAGTTAAAGCAGTTAAAAACAGAGAGTTAAAGCAGTTAAAGCGAAGTAAAACAAGAAAGCATGCAGTTTTGATTTACTGATATTACTGATTTACTGCTTTAAGGTATGTAAAGCAGATAGTTAAAGCAGTAAAGCAGGAGAGTTTAGCAGTAGTAAAGCAAGAGTTAAAGCAGTAAAGCAGATTGCGGGTTGTTGAGTTAAAGCAGTAAAGCAGAAGTTAAAGCAGTAAAGCAGAGAGTTTTAAAGCGAGTAACCAGAGGAGTTAACCAGTAAAGCAGATAGGTTAAAGCAGTAAAAGCAGATAGTTAAAGCAGTAAAAGCAGATAGTTTTAAAGCAGTAAAAACAGATAAAAAAACAAAAAGCATACTAATCCCTTAGTTGTTAGGTAACACCTCTAATTGATTACTGATTTACTAGCTTAAGATATGTAAAGTATATGTTTTTTAATAAAATTTCGTTACAATTGTTACGCTTAAAAATGAATGACTATAGTATATTTAATTCTTGAAAGTTTTTACATTTGATATCATATTTTTCGTGATCACGCGGGGAGAATTTTGCGTCTTGCGGACGCACGCGCAGGTGGTTACGCCAGGAAATATTGCGCCTGCGGTGCGCACGCGGGCGTCGCGGTAACGCGGAAAATATGGCGTCTGCGCCACGCACCGCCGCGGACGGTTACGCGGAAAATATTTTGCGCTGCGGGCGCACGCGGCGGTTTCCGCGACAGGGTTTCAATTGCGGGACGCGGACTTCTGAAACGTTTGCGGTCACTGTCTCAAATGTGTAGCTCTGCTCTATGATGTAGGGTAGAGATGAGCCATCAAAGATGAATCATGCAATATAGATGTATCAAAGATGACGTCATCAAAGATGGGTCTCATCAAAAAGATGAACCTTCAAAGTGGAGCTATCAATGCTTTTGAGCATTTATGATGGAGAGCATCAAAGTTTGAGGGCATTAATGTTTGAGTATCAAAATATCGAGTGTGTGAGTGTAAGTGTAAGTGCATCTGGCGTGTATCTCCAAACATCTGTGTGTGAGGGTAAGTGTATATGGTTTAATGTAAGTGTCTATGTAGAGTGTAAATGCGTATAAGTGTCATAGTGAATGTGTGTAGAAGTAGTGTTAGAAAAAAGACTAACTCATAGTTAGGAAGCACCTAGCAAACTATTGTAATATACACCAATCAATTCCTCATACCTTATAACCATAGGGTAGACACCCATTATAAGGGCTTATTCTAGCTCAGGGAGGCTAGGAAAAGGACTTGAAAAATAGTGGCACTTCAGTTGTTGGCACTATGGTGGCCACTCACTTGGCACTATGTGGCAATCACTTGGCACTCATTGCACCACTTGGCACTCAATTGCACTCATTGCACTCATTGGCACTCACGCTGGCACTCACCCTGGCATTGCATCTAATTACTCATAGAATAGAACCACTAATAGAACATCGTACTTAGATACTCCTTACGTTGATTGGGGGAGCCATCAAAGCCATCAAGTTAGCGGGGGTCAAAATTGACCCATGGTATATGACATGGACAAGGCTTGAAATTATCATGGTCAAACAAGGTTAAAAGACATCAAAAAGGGGCTAAGTCCCTAAAGGAAGATCAAAAAAATTATACCGGTGGGCAAAAATGGCCCCACGTCGAAAAAATTAAGGGGCCGTTTTAGAATTGGACCCATGGGAAGACCAAAGGGAAGCTTAAAAATTTACCGTGGGTCAAAAAATTGACCACATTGGGAAGACCAAAGGGTAGCCCAAAAATTACCGTGGCCAAAATGACCCACGGTCGAAAAAAATTAGGGGGGCGTAAAATAGGGGGGGAATACGTACAACGGTTGCTAACGCAACCGTTTGGCGCAAACCCTTCTTCGAAGGTTGCTAAAAAATTAGTGGTGCCGAAAAAATGTAGGAGTTGCCAAAAAATTTACGGTTGCCAAAAAAATTAGGGTGTGGCAAAAAAATCCAGCGGGTGCCGAAAAAACATTTAGGGTTATCTCACAACAAACATTAGGTTCCTCAAAAAATTAGGGTTCCAAAAAATTCAACTTCCCCTAAAAGGATAAGGGTAGCAGGTAAAAAAATTGGGCTCAAAAAAAGGTCAGGGTTCTCAAAAATACCGTGGGCCAAAAATGGCCCATGGAAGATCAAAGGGTTGGTCAAAAAAAAGGTAAAGTCCCAAAAGGTAAAGCCCAAAAAAGTAAAGGCCAAACAAGCGTCAAGGCCAAAAAAAGGTTCAAGGCCTCAGGTAAAAAAAATTGGGCTCAAAAAAGCGTTCAAGCCCAAAAAACCGATCAACGGCCGAAAAAGGTCAAAAAAACAGGTAAAAAAATTGCGGCTCAAAAGGCCTAACAGGTAGGTCCTGGACGCTTCTGTGGTCAAAATGAACCAAACACGTCCAATATGGTTGTTCCTTATACTATATATATTATATATATATATATATTATATAATATAATATATATAATATATTATATATAATATATATATATATATATATATATATATATATATGATAATAACACATCAGCAACAACACCCCTAATATATCTATATACCTTATATACTATATACACATACTACTATAATATTACCATATATCACCTATATACACATCTACCCTATATATATATGAACTATAAACACTACTATAACTAACAAATATATATAATATAATAATAATAATTATATATATACAACATACTGCTGAATGGGAGTCGAGTTTCTTGCTTTAGAAACTCGGAACTGAATCGACGTGAATCGGAATAGAGTTTAAACTTTAAATGTTACTATGTTCATTCATTATTATAAGCAGAAACTTTGTAAATAAAATTCCAAGAATAGGTATAGAATTGCATTTTGGTGGGACACAGCTATAATTTCATCTTTGGGATCCCCCTTTTCACTCCTACAGGGGTTCACACATAAAGTTATAATATATATAATATATATATATATATATATATATATATATATAATATATATATATATATTATATATATTATTATATATATATATATATTATTAATACACAAATATATAAAATATATATATATATA
>JABUQX010085060.1:12500-17500 GCA_015478945.1 Trachelipus rathkii | reverse complement strand
TCATATAAGCCAAGGCTTCTAAGTTATTTGGAATACATCCGGAAACATGGAGCGTATTCGCCAGTCAATAGTAGACTATGCGAGGATTGTGTTGCTGCGTGCACGAGGACACCAATTCGAGCATTGCCTTTAAATTTCAGGTACTATATGTTCTTGCAGTAACCTTACCCCTTACTTTCAAATTACATTCCTTTATCCCTATCATATGTTTGTGCTGCTCAAGTGTTTTACGATATTTGTGTCTTCGTTACCTATTTAGGTTGCAACTTGGACCACATGCCCAAATCTTTACACTGGCATATGCAAGAAAACACAATAATTTGTAGTATACATGTGACCTCCAAATGTGTACATATTTGAGTCATATACATCCACATTATGTATCCTTTGCAAGATTTTCCTCTATACTTACTCGTGATAATTCTGTTTTAACACTTTTGGATTCTCAATATTTAACCAAATTTTTCCTATTCTCGGTTTGGTAAGAATTTTAACATAATTTACTCGGACCGTATGACCTTATAAATATTCTCCCTTTGGAGCTAATTTCAAATCGCTGTGGAGTGTATCACGGGCTCAATTGCCTTGAGCTCGTGATAGTCTGAAGGGGAGTATTTTATCTGCCTGGAGGAGCGGCATTTGCCTTTCGTTGGTGAGGTCCGCTCTCTAAAACAAAACAAAACAAACCGAATCGCTGTAACATTTGATGGGTGTATGTTAGTAAACTGGTTGGTTCATTGAGACTTTTTTTTTTATCGTTGAGCTCAATACAACTATGGTTCAAAGTTTTTAACTAGGCAATTCATATACACCCTGTATATGGGGGTAAATTCCTGTGAATGTTCCACAAGGTTTCTAAGTTATATAATAATATGTGTATGACATTCATCCAAAAGTGTAAGAGTAAGTCTTATATTTACTTTGTATATATATATATATATAGATATATAATATAATATATATAGCTATATATATATACATATAATATAAAATATATATAGTATATATATATATATAATATTATATATATATATATATATATATGGTAAAAGTTACTTAACGCCACACGGAAAGGGAGCTCGGATCAAAAAATTTTTCACAGGTAACGTCTATGATACATAATAGACGTTTTAGGGTCGAAAATGAAAAAAAACAAAAAAAAAAACATTCATACTCAAAACTACAATAGCTACGCGAAAAGGATACATTTTTGGAATTGCTGGTAAAATTTTAGTAAGGAAATGTAATTTAAAGAATTCCCAAAGGGTATACCGCACGCGATGGTATGGGAAGTCGGGGTCTCTCGGCCTTCCGGGGACTACGGGGTAAACGGACTATGTTTCCCCCCTCCGGGAGGTCTTCCGGAACCCCGCTCTTCTGGTATTTTGGGTGTCGCCGGGGGTTCTCCGCCCTCCCTACCGGGGAATCGGGAAAACGTCCGCCCCTGTGTTTCCCCGTCGGCTCGAGCCCCCTACATTGGCTGTAATACCTTTACAAAAATATTTCTATAATTTCTCTTTAAAAAAAAGCTAAAAACAAAAAAAAAAAAAAACAAAATTCAATGAGAGCCTAGAACAGCTATTTATGTATCATAGATGCTACCTGGGGAAAAATTTTTTTTGATCCGAGCTCCCTTTCCGTGTGGGGTTAAGTACTTGTCCTATATATATATTATATTGATATGATATATTTATTATATATATATATACCGATATATAATATATATGTAACTATATATATATATAATATTATATAATATATATAATAATACTATAATATATATATATATAATATATACTATATATATAATATACTATCATATTACAGAGGTGTGGGACAGAATCCGTTACTCCGTTAAACTAACGGAACTAGTTTTTTTTGAGTAACGGAGTAACGGACTCGTTTACATTTATCTTTCTTATAACCTTTCAAATTAATTGTCTTTTATTTTTTCCTCCGTTACTTTTTAGTCCGTTACATTTTGTTCGACTTTCTTTAAATGTTGATAGCCAATTGACCCCCCGGCCAAGATAAAAAATCCTTTTATAATATATATATATATATATAGATAATATATATATATATATATATATATATAGTATATATTATAGTAGTATATATATATAATATATTATTACTATACTACCTTAACGTGCTTTATCCCTGCTCCTAATGCAGAGGGTAACACGGGGGGACTAGAGGAAACCGAACTTTAAGGCCGGCTATCCCAAACCAACGCCACCAACGTGTTCGCAGTCGAGTTTTAATTCTTGCGCCCAGGTAGATAAAACTCCAACTGCTACGCGGAGGATTTGAGCCAGCGTCCTCTCGTATGAGAGGCGGTGACTCAACCTCCTGCGCCACGAGGCGTTCTCTAAATTATATAACATGTATATATTATATATTATATAGTATAACTAATATATATATATATAATAGTATATATATTATCTTTATATATATATATATGCTATATATAATATATACTATATATATATATATATGTATTTACATATATATATAATATATATTATAATATAATATAGTATATATATTATTATACTATATATAATATATATTATATTATTATATATATATATATATATATCTATATATATATAATATTATATATAGATATATATCAGAGCCATAGGCTGAGCTGCCAATAGATATAATGGAATAGGATGGTGCTTTCGTAACTAGAGTGTGGGGGTGGCAGGAGAATGTTTGTTTACAGAATAATGGAGAATTGGAAGAGATAACTGAGGGTGCCACTACCTATTAAAATGGCGGTATGAGGCTAGAGGTGTTGGTGGGAACACTTGAAAATCTGCATAACAATTGGCAGTATATTGAAAGAAAAGGGTGAGAGTGAATTCTGTGTGGGTTTGTTTGGTGCAGAAGGATCGGTATGTTTGGAAGATGAGGTCATTAGTTAAGGCAGGAGGTAGAGCGAGAAAGTTAGAAGATGGTAAACTCTGCAGGTATAAGATAAACTTACTGTGAAATGAAACAAGAATGAGGCGAAGAATGGTGATTGAATGGATTCGGCAGAAGTATGTTTACGCAAGCGCGTTTATGGAGGGTATATACGGAGGGATTGGGAGGAGAACAGTAATAGTAACCTCAGATAAGGTAACTGTAAGAAATTATAAGTGGCGAATTTATGTGTTACTGAGTGTAGTAGGAGAAGATATATAACTGATATTTTTGGTCGAAATAGGTGCCAACGAGTTACCTGAAGGCTGATGTGTGAAGACAACAGGATAGCTGCTTTTAGAGATAGATATAGAGGATTGTGTGGATAAAAATCTTTACAATTGAAGACAAATATAGAGAAAATGAAGGAGAAGAAGAATAAATTGTATTTAAGCTTTTTTTGGATATGCCAGCAGGGAACAGTTGATACAGATTAATGGGAAGCTTATGGAAGGTGTTATATAGGTATAGATGGTGTTGGTGATAGAGCTTCTGAAGTGGAATCAAAAGTATGCTTATGACGATAGTGAGCGTGGTGTAGAAATAAATAGAGTTGAAAGTGATTGTTTAATATTAATTGGCGGAGTCAGGCAGTGATGTGTTATGGTCATTCTTGGTTATTTCCATTGAGTATACCAATGGGATGGGGTTATGAAAGAATTAGAGGCGGGGGTGGCAGAGATGGTGGTTTCACGAATGATGGAGGAATGGAAGAATAATGGAGGGTGGCCCTACCTATTATATGCATGCGAGGACTAGTAGTGTGGTGAGAACACTTCTAAAATCTGCATAACATTGGCAGTAATGAAGAGGTGATAGTGAATGTGTGGGGGTTTGATGGTTGTGCAAGAAGGAAAAGGTATTTTGGAGATGAAGTCATTAGTAGGAGGAGGTAGAGCGAGAAATTTGAGAGAATGGTTAAATCTGCAGGTATTAGATAAAATTTCTGGTGAAATGATCAAGAATGGAGGCGCGAATGTTGATTGAATGGATTTGGAAAAGTTGTGTACAAAGCGTCTATGGAGGGTATATTTCGAGGATTGGAGGAGAGAGTAATAGTACCCTAGATAAGGGTAAGGGAGATAAGGGTCACTGTTAGGGATTATATGGGAATTAGTTTACTGAGTGTTGCGGAAGATATATGCTGATATTTTTGGTCGAAAGAGTGCGACGAGTTACTGAAGGACGGATTGTGAAGAACAAGGTGCGTTTAGAAGTGGGTAAGAAGGATGTGTGGTTAAATCTTTACGATTGAAGACAAAATGATAAGAGAAATGAGGGAGACAAGAAAAATGTACTTTTAGGTTTTTTGGAATGCAACAGGTGTATGATAAGGAATTAATAGGGAAGCTCTTTGACAGATGTTATTAGTGAAATATGGTGTTGGTGGTAAGCTTATTCTGAATGGAATCAAAAGTGTATGACGATAGGGAAGCGTGTATAAGAATAAATGGAGTTGAAAGTGTTTGTTTTAATATTAATAGCGGAGTCAGACAGGGATGTGTTATGTCTTCTTTGTTATTCATTAATTTGTATATGGATGTGGGTTATGAAAGGAATTAGAGCGGGGGTGGCAGGAGAATAGTGTTAGAATGATGAATTGAAGAGAATGGAGGGTGCCCCTAAAATATTATATGAGGATATTTTGGTTTTGTGCTGTGAACTAAGAGAGTTTGAGAGGATTGGTAGAGAGGATTTGGAAAGTGGTGTTGTATAAAGGAGATTTTGAAGTAAACAGTAGATAAGAGTAAGGTTTGGTTGTGAGTGAGAGGACTTTCCTCGGTGTGAAGTTATGTTAGATGGTGAGGCAGATGGAACAAGTGTCTGAGTTTAATATTAGTATAATATGTGGTGAAAGGGAACGGATGAATGCAGAAGTGTATAGAAGAGTTGTGATGGCAGGAGGGTGGCTGGTGCAATTAAATTCGTTGGTGGAATGTAAAAGGATTAAGTCTTGAAGTGCGCTATGGGTCTTACATGACGGTATGTTTTTTAATAATAATGATAATGGATGAAAAATT
>JABUQX010085060.1:0-5000 GCA_015478945.1 Trachelipus rathkii | reverse complement strand
TCATAGAGTAGAAAATTTAGAGGTCTCCAAATTAGAGACACGAGAACATAGTTTCGTCGAACATCGAGAACATAGTTTTGTCGAACATCGAGAACATAGTTTCGTCGAACATCGAGAACATAGTTTCGTCGAACATCGAGAACATAGTTTCGAGAACATCGTTTCGCATATATTCACAACATAAGCCTTTGGTTGAAAATCGAGGAGTCGAGACAATAGGATGAAACAGAGAAAGGTTTGCTGTCGAAACACTCAAGCACCTGAGTTTCGATTAAGAATAAGACATGACGTCTAGAAGAAGAGAGGTGGTGTTCAACAAAAGAAGAAGAGAGGTGGTATTCAACAAAGGAAGAAGAGAGGTGGTGTTCGACAAAGGAAGAAGAGAGGTGGTGTTCAACAAAAGAAGAAGAGAGGTGGTGTTCGACAAAGGAAGAATAGAGGTGGTGTTCGACAAAGGAAGAAGAGAGGTGGTGTTCAACAAAAGAAGAAGAGAGGTGGTGTTCAACAAAGGAAGAAGAGAGGTGGTGTTCAACAAAGGAAGAAGAGAAGCGGTGTTTGACAAAGTGGAAATTAGATTCATGACCGCGAAGGTTGCAGAAATTAATGACGAAAGAAAATCGTACATCGGAACAGACCGACAATTCAGTGACGGTACCAACATCACCACCGGAGGCTGTCCACTCCCAAGTACTGAGGGAGAGGGGAGTGTGGAGAAAGGAGTGTATAAAGGGCTGCTTTGGAGACGGATAATATTGGCTTCTTCTATAAAGCTAGCTGTGTGGAAGCCATTTTGATGAGTTTTTTTTTTTTTTAAAGGAGTGTTGTCTGTAATAGTGTTTATAGTTTGCGAAAGAAAAGGAGAGCTTAACTACTCCGTGTAGAAGAAATGTGGAGATAAGCGGCGGGATTGGACCCGGAGCAGTTGGGCAATGGAGTGCAATGGGATATACCCTAAACTCCATAAATACCCAATGATGGTGTGGAAGCCATTTTGATGAGTTTTTTTTTTTTTTAAAGGAGTGTTGTCTGTAATAGTGTTTATAGTTTGCGAAGAAAGGAGAGCTTACTCCAGTGTAGGAAGAATGTGGAGATAAGCGCGGGATTGGACGAGCAATTGGGCAATGGAGTGCAATGGGATATACCCTAACACTCCATAAATACCCAATGATGGGGGGGGGGGGTAATTTCATCGCTTCGGATGCGCTACGTTCTCCTACAAAATAAACTTCAAGATATATATATATAATATATATATTAATTATATATAATATAATTAAAAAATATATATATATATATATATATAATATATATATATATATATATATATATATATATATATATATATATATATTATATATATAATATTAAAGCCTTAAAATAAAAATTAACGTGTCGCCACAAATAGGAAAAGATATATTATATGATATATATATATATAAATATATTATATATATATAATATATACTATATATATATATATATATATATATATATATAATAATATATATATATATTATATATATTAATATATATATATATATAATATTATATATATATATATATATACGTATTTATATATATAATATATATATATATATTATATAATATATATATTTATATATATATATATATATATTACTATATATATACTAATTTATATATATTATATATTATTAGTATATATATTAATATATATATAGTATATATATATATATATGTATATATATATATATATATAATATATATATATACTATATATATTATATATATATAATATATTATATTATAATATAATATATATATAATATATATTATTAGTTGATGGGACGATTAATCGGAATCGGCATTGGAATCGGAAGAATCGGCTGTTTTTCAGGAATCGGAATCGGAATCGGAATCGGCAAAATTATACGATTCTTTACCGCTTTCTTTGGTAATATACAATCTGAAAAAACTAATTTTTAATTCGGATCTTTAGATATTTTACAGAACAATATTTCGAAGTGCAGTGCCGTATCTGATTTTTAATTCAAGTTCTTCTCCTGAATTCTAATTTAATTACAGAAAACACTGGTGAAGCGGCGCATCTTTAACTGTAGAGCACTAAGATATCATGTTAGGCATTTTCGACAGGCAGACATCTTGGCATGTTTCGTTAGTCATGTTATGTAATATGTTTTTTGATAATTATATACCCGTGAACTCGTAAGTGAACAGTGAAAATATTTGCCTAGTAGGCTTGTAATAATTGGAGCTATTGAATAGTAAAAGGCTATCCTTCGAGTTTCACCTTTTCACGTATCTCACACAGCAATCTAAATAAGTGATTGTCTTCAAAAATGTTAAAGAAAACTTCAATATTCCTGCTAATAAATTCATGTAATAGTAAGGGATAACGCACTAATATGGCTGCAGGAGTTACACAAGACAGGATTCCAGAAATTACCTTGCTTTTGTACAACTCTTTGACACTAAGTTCTCAATGATGCCATATCTGAACAAAGAGACGTAAAAAAATTATCCATGTGCAAACAAATCGTAGGTCATTTTAATTCACTTGCCCCAAACTATTTCCAAGTATGAAGATTATCAAACTAGATTTAATTTACGACAGCACCACAGTTTTATTCAGGATATACAAACAAGATGTAATAGTATCATGTGCTTTCAAAATTTTTTGAACAAAAGAATGCTCTTATTTCATATTGCGTGAATCATTCAAACCTGTAATGCTTAGAACATATGGAAAAGTTCTTGAAAAAATTGCTAAATAAATACTTAAAATTTGTTGATTGTACAAATTTATTTGTGCCACAAGGAATCAAATGGCATCGGCAATAATCCCAAATATGAAAAATGATTTGCATTTTTTTTGAAAGAGTCAGAAAAAAAGAACTATTTGAGGAACCTTGGGTCTACATTATCAGCATGGAAAAATTCAGTTAAAAATAGATTCAGCATTTACTTTTACTGATAAGAATCTTGTGCTTGATACCTATCTTGATCCACGCTTTAAAATCACATTCCTTGAGGATGATTATAACAATATAAAAGTGGAAGATATTCTAAAGCAATGGATGTGCGAAGATATATGTTGTATAAAGGAAAGGAAAAACAGTTTCCACTACTTTAAACCAGAATACTGGAACTAATCCAAGGAATCAATACGGGCAAATCATGAAATGTATTGTAAAATAATCGAAAATGACTTTGCATTTTTTTTTTAAAAAGTCAGAAAAAAAGAAACCTTATTTGAGGGACTTGGGTCATAATACAGTAATTCAGCATGCAACCAATTCAGTAAAAAATAATTTCAGCATTTACTTCTGATAGAATCTTGTGCTTGCTTCCTATCTTGATCCACGCTTTAAAAAAATTACATTCCTTGAGGATGATTATAACAATATAAAAAGTGCGAGAGATTAATTCTTAAGCAAATGGAATGTGCGAAGAATATTAAAATTGTATAAAGGAAAGCGAAAACAGTTTTCACTAACTTTAAACCAATTTCCAGATTGAGCCACAAGTATAACAGAAGGGCCGAAAAAAGTGATACTGAAGAAAATAGTTTTAACTTCAGTTTTGAAGTTGTTTTTCGGAATTTTTTAAAGAGAAAAAGACTTTAAAAAACAGCAAAGAAACTCATTCCCCAAGGAGAAAGAAACATATATTGAAAAAATTGAGGATGTTATAAAAGTAGAAATCCAGCTACATTTCGCCAATATAAAAATATGAACATTAAAAAATTTCCAGAAAGTCCCTTGCAATGGTGGTCATCGAATAAAGGAACCTTTCCAGCATTTGGTGTCCTTGCTAGAAAATATATTCAAGCTCGTCCCCTTTTCGTGGAAAGTGAAAGACTCTCCAGAATTGGAGGATCAATTTATTCTTCTAAAAAAATCGGATGCACTCCGAAACGGGAGAAATGTTAATGATTTTTTGCACTCCAACTTAGAGTCAGGATTAACTACAAATAATAATGATAATTTTGCTCCAGATCTTACTTTTAGTAAATTAAAGGAAGGAATTTTTTTTTTAAACAAACAAAAGAAAAATATTCTTTTATTGTAATATTTTAAATTTTGCTATTTAATTTTCATTCTTAATTTGAACAATAGGGTAATGGACATAATTATTTCTTTAGCACAAGATAAAATTAAATAATAGAGAACAAGAATTCTATACATTAATTTTTAAGGTTTTTTAAATTATCTAACTTAGTTGATTAGCAAAATTAGGGATATATATATATTATATTAATATATATATATATTATATTAATATATATTATATTATATATATATTAATAAATACTATAATATAATATATATATATAAATATATATATATATATTATATATAATAATATCTATATATATATAGAATTGGAATCGGAATCGGAATCGGAATCGGAATCGAATCGGCACTTTTGACTGTGTAATCCGGAATCGGAATCGGCATCGGCTGGAAATTTGGAATCGTCCCATCCACTAATATATATATATTATATATATATATATATTATATATTATATATATATTATATTATCTATATATACCGTGTATATATATATACTATATATATAATATTATATATATTATATATATATAATATATAATAATATATATATATATATATATATAATATATAATTATATAATAATACTATATATATATATACATATATTATATATATAATAATATATATATATATATATAATAATATATATTATATATATATATATATATATTATATTAATATATATATATCATATATTATGTATTATATATATATATAATAATATAATATAATATATATATATATATATATATTATTATAACTATATATATATATATATATATATTTTATATACTATATATATATATTATACGTATATATATAGATATTAGATATAATATATATATATATATATATAATATAATTATAATATATATATATAAAAATATTATATATATATTTATATATATATATATATATATG
>JABUQX010085059.1:2500-27787 GCA_015478945.1 Trachelipus rathkii | reverse complement strand
TGTGTGTGTGTGTATCTGTGGCATTTATTTCTTAGTTCATTACAATTAGTTAAGTTTAGGAACGATAAATCTGTGATAAATTTACTATGTTAATGTAAAATTAAATTGATATGTTAATAAAGATATGCATGAAAAAGTTTGAATAGGTTAACGTTTTGGTATGCTATGTTAGTTACTTCTTGTTGTTAAGTATGGTATTTGTCATGTTTGCAGTTTATTCGTGCTTAAGGTATGCTAGGTTTGTCGTTGTACTTATTATCTTTTAGTTTCAGGTTATTACTATGTTAGCAGTTTATTAGTGTGAAACTTTGTTAACTTTAACAGTTTATTTGTATAAAGAACTAAAGAACTTGATTTTATGTTATGTTTATCCAAAAATTATACTCGAAATGACTTGAATTCATAGATCAATAGATCACAGGATGGTGATAGGTAGGCGGAGGGGAGGGGAGGGTGGGTTGATTTAACCGGATTTACTGCTTTAGGGGTGTGTAAAGAGGCAAATTTTGTACTTATTAAACCATGAAAAAGCAATTAAAAATCTTGGTAAAACAAATGTTTTTAAGCAAATAAATATAAAAAATTAATAAAAGAAAATAATAAAAATTTGAAAAATAAGATTAAAATTTAAATTAAAAAAAATAAACACAAAAGTTAAATGTAAAATGAAACTTACAAGATAAAATGGCAAACAATTATTTTAGTTGAGCGTTTATAAAAAGAAACAAGATTTTAAAAATAGAAAAACGAAAACTAGTATGTGTGTGTGTGTTTGGTGTGTGTGTGTGTGTGTGTATTGATCGTGGGTGTTGTGTGTGTGTGTGTGTGTTGTGTGTATGTGATGTGTCATTTATTCTTTAGTCGTTGCAAAATAGTTAGGTTAGAGACGGAATTAATCTTTGTGAAATAAACTATGTTATTGTAAAATTAACATTGATATGTTACAGATAGCTTAAAAAGTGATTGAATTAGGGTTAAGTTTTGTTTGTAAGTAGTTACTTACGTGTTGTTAAGTATGGAAACTTTGCTAATTTAGGACAGTTTATTCATGTGTGTTGTGTGTGCAATGTGTGTGTTCGTGCGTTTGGCATTTATTGCTTTAGCTGGCTATGTGGAGAGATTTCTGACTTGAAAAAGAGATTGTGAATAGGTTACGTTTTTGTATGTAATGTTAGTTACTTTACTGTTGTTAATATGAAACTTTGATAATGTTATCAGTTATTCCTGTGTGTTGTAGGTGTGTGTGTTTGTCTGCGTATAAGTGATGTGGTGTGTCCATTTAATTTTCTAGTAATATGTTAGATATATTGCTTGACAAAGCTGTGAATAGGTGTTCGTTTTGTATGTAAGTTAGTTACTTTACTGTTGTTTAGTATGGAACTTTGATAATGTTAGCAGGTATTCATAGTTCAGTAGTGTGTGTTTATGTGTGTAGTGGTGTGTGTGTGTGTTATAGTTGTGTGTATGTTGCATATGTTACGATACCTTTTGATAGGTTATGTTAAAATAATTTTTAGCTAGGAAGATTTTGTCAAAGAACTTATTGGTGTTAATGTATATGATATAAAATATGACATTGAATCAAATAGATCAATAGATCAAATAAGATCTGGATGAGTGGGAAGGTGGGGGTGGGTGGTTTGATTGTACTGATTTACTGATTTACTGCTTTAGGATGTTAAAATGGCAAATTTTTTACGTTATAAACCAGTGGCGTAAGAATAAAGTCTTAATTAAAAACAAAATTTTTAAAGCAAAAACAAAAAAAAGTGAAACTTTTTGATTCTTATATTTTCATGCTGTGGGTAATCAAATAGATCAATAGGATCAATAGAGAATGGATTATTGCTCAAAAAATAAATGCGAGCAAATCTGGATCACTTTCTAAAGGTCCGTATTTATCTTGTATATGTTTATTGATTTACTGCTTATAGGGATGTAAAAACGTAAATTTTTACGTTTTAAACATGAAAAGCATAAAATTTTTAGTAAAAACAAAAAGTTTAAAGCCAATAAAAAAATTAAAAAAATAAAAATAAAAAATAAAAAAATTAAAAAATAATTAAACTTATAAAAAATAAAAAGTTAAAAATTAAAAAAAAAACACAAAGATAAATGCAAAATAAATTAAACACAAAGTATAAATCTAAAATAAAAACTAAAAAAAAATAGTTAGAAAAATTAAAAAAATTAAAAAAAATAAAATATAAAAATTAAAAAATTAAAAAATAAAATAAAAAAGAAAATTAAACAAAGTATAAATGCAAAATAAAACTTACAAAAAAAAAATAAAGTGTAGAAAAATAAATTTAAATAAAAAATAAAAAAAAAAAGAAAAGAAAAAAATAAAAAAAAATAAAAAAAAATAAAAAATAAAAAATAAAGTTAAGGAAAAAATAAATTTAAATAAAATAAAAATAAAAAATAAAATTAAAATAATAAAATTAAACACAAAGTATAAATGTAAAACGAAACTTATAAAAATAAAAATAGCAAACAGTATATGTATGTCGGAATTTTAAGAGAAAAAAAAAAGAAAAATTAGTTAACGTTTATAAAAGAAAATGAGATTTAAAATATAAATGTTCAGTCTTCAACATTTAGAAAAACGGATTATCTTTGCAAGATGCAATGCAATTGACAATATGTACATGTTAGAACAGAATCAGTAATGTGAACAGTAATGATATTTATTGTATTATTAGAACGAATGTTTATTAACTCGTCACCGCACCGGCTCAGACCGGTCGTACCGACTCTGAATCTCCTTCTCCTGACTCCTTCCTTCCTCATTCTTCTTCCTTCCTCCTTTCCTCCTCCTTCTTCCTTTCTTCTTTTTCCTTTCCTCCTCCTTCTTCCTCTGTTTTGCATTCCATGCATTTCTTCTTCTATTTTCAAATGTGGACCCCCCTCCGGGGGGGGGGAGTCCCTGGACTCCGAAACTGAATCCGACTCCAAATCCGACTCCGACTCCGACTCCTCTACCTTGTTTCCAAGTTTCAGCCTTTTACGATTATTTTAATTTTTTAATGGGGCAGCGTCCCCCCTTACGGTTGGACGCAGAGAGACGTAATCTCGTCTCCGACGAGAGAACGTCATCATATAGCTCACATCCAAATTTCACTCCGATACGTTAAGCCTAACATGGTTTTGAGGTCGAATTTGACCTTGGCGCTAAGGGGGCAGCACCCCTTTAGGGTTGACCTAGGGTCACCAAAACTCGCATGGGATCAGTTTAACGCCTACATAGATTATATTCCAAGTTTGAAGCTAATACCTCTATTCCTTCCTAGCGAAAAGGGTGCGTGTGTGTGTGTGTGTGTGTATGCGCACGCGCAAGCGCGCGTAATAAAAAATAATTACGAAATAACATGAAAAATCAATTATCTTATCTCAAAAACATGGGTTCTTATCAGCTACGCTGATAAGAACACTCAGAACGATTGGAGCTGAAGTGGGCTCTGAACCTGTGGCATCACTACAGCGATTAATCGAATGTTAATTATTGTAATTATTTTCTTTCAATTATATTTTTTAATGTAAAAAGCCAACCAGAGCACGTAGAAATACGATTTAAACATCGATATAGGGGTAATCGATCACGATAAATCGATTGGAACCATCAAAAATGATCTACCGATCATTGAAAACCTCTAGGAACAAAAAAGTCCCCTCAGGGGGCTCCGCCCCCTTTAGGGGGACTAAACCTCCAAAAACGGTCTTCCAGACCTTAAATTCGGTCTCACCGACCTTAAAAACCCTAACCTTGACACGTCAACCTTGAAAAAACAAATGTTTGCAAAATGTTGCTTGCACATTTGCAACATTGCATGACAACCAATTGACTGCAACATTTTGGCTGCCAGTTTACTACCCCTTACTACTTAGGTTGCCAACATTTAAATGATTATTGTCAAGCTGAGTTGTACACATAAATACAAAAAAATGTTATTCTTAATAGTTTTTCATATTTTCTTATTTCTCATTTCTTATATCATTATCCTTTGAGAAGAACAAAGTATATGTTTGATTTATTTTTAATTTTTTTCAGATAAGCAACGCCACTTACGGAAGGAGCCCTAATCAAGGAAGGGGTTTATTCAATAAACGTCCAAGCAAGACGAAGCTAAGCACAAAGGGTGAAAAGATCACATTCTCACCCGACCAGTTGCGAACCTGTGACCCTCGCTTTGATTAACAAGTGATCTACCACTGAGCTACCGGGTTATTTTGTATAAATAAAAATAAAATGCATATAAACACACACACACACACACACTATATATATATATATATATATATATATAATTTAATATATATATATATATATATATATTATTATATATAATAGTATATTATATATATAACTATATATATATATATAATATATAATATATATATAATATATATATTTATAATATATATAAGATATATATTATATATATATATATATATATTATATATATATATATATATATATATTAATTTATTTATATAATATATATATATATTATATTATAATTTATATATAATATTTATATTATATATATATTATATATAATATATATATATAAATATTATATATATATATATAATATATATTATATATATATATATAATATTAATATATATATTTATTTATATATATATATATATTATATATATATATATATAAATAATATATATATAATATATATATATATATATATATATTATATATATAATAATATATGATATAATATATATATATATATATATATATATATATATAATATTAAATAATAATATATATATACAAAGGTGGGCCATTAACGCTTAAAGCGTTAATCTGTTATATAACTCGTTAAATTTTTCCGCTTAACTTTTAAACGCTTTCGTTAATTTAAATAAAAAATTAACGGTCTTCTAATTAACGAGTTAAAATTTTCCCCTACATCGTTAACCGTTAACTTAATTTACGAAGTTTATGGAAATATTTTCTATCAGATTATTTAAATTGTATTAGGGTTCGATTTCGATAGAGATTAAACTTTTTTTTTTTTTCAAAAATTTCCGTAAACGCTCCTCTCAATGGCTCAAAATGGGTCCGTTATTATCCAGTTTAGTAATGTTTAACAACAGGGTTGCGAAAAAAGCCCGAGTTTTGAGGGAATGTGCCTACGTGCTGACACCACCCCTCGTTCAATTATATTCTCTATGTCATAATGCTAGCACTTTCCCTCAGTGTTGAAGCACGCACATGTCCAACCTATCCGAAAAAAAGGAAGCCACTCTGATCTTCAAAACTATCGCCCTATAGCTCTCACTGGTATTCTATCTAAATATCTAAGATCCTTCTCAACTCTCACTTCTTAAGACCATCTGGATCTGATTACTCTCTTTCCGATCGCTAGTACGGCTTTTGGGGTTCAAAGTCTACTGGCGATTATACTGTCTTTTTAAGCCGATTTATAGGTTTTCCCCTCGTTAGGAAACTACTGGCAGACTTGCATAGTGGCGCTTTGACATATCCAAAGCATTTGACCGATTGGCACGGCATCATTGCTCTCCAAGGTCCCCTCCTTTCCTCCTTCTCTTGCTTACTATGTCATAGCTTTTCTTTCAATCGCTAAAACATCGGCTATGGTTTGATGGAAGTGATCTCTTCTTTTTCTGTCAATAGTGAGTTCCTCAGGGTTCTGTCCGCTCTGTCTTATATCCTACTTTTCATTAATGATTTCTCACCTGCACATCTTAACTCTATCCACTCACATGCCGATGACTCGACCCTTTCATTCTTCACTCATTTTCAATTCTGCCTCCCTCTTTTACTTCTAAATTTGCCTCTCGTCTTAATCTTTCAGATTCTATTCTCGCTGCTAGATATGAATTGCGGGTGGGGTCGTCTCAACTTGGTGAAATCAAATTCTTTAAAAAACCCAACTTCCACAAATCACCCTCTCTAAAATACCTTCTAACTTTCCGTATTCTTTTGACGGTTCTTCGTCTCTTCCTGTGGACAATATAAACATCCTTGGCCTTAATCATAAAAAAATGTCTTGGAAACCTCACAATCACAATGGTTGCTAAAGGAGAAAAAGCAAAAGAAACTGGGAGTTCTGTTTAGACTGCGAGACTTTTTTCCTCTTCTCAGTTTACTCCAGCTATACACAGGGTCTTCATCCGGCCTTGTTATAGAATTACTTTCTCATATCTGGGAGGCTCTGGTTCACCCGGCTTTTGGACAGCGTTCAGGTCAAAAGCCAAAAGGCTTATAAAACTGTTAAGTTCTCCAGTTCACTTGAACCTCTATCTTGCGGGCGCGATGTTGGTGCTTTATCTCTGCTTCTATAGGTATCGCAGCGGGAGGTGTTCGAGGGACTTACACTAGCGTTACCACCACCTTTTACGACGCGGCCTAGGGGGTGAGCAGTGCAGACTCAGTGTGATGTGGGGTGCCTGTATCTGCGACGAGTTTTGTGTAGATATTTGGTAACTCCAGCCCATACAGGGTCTCAATCCGGCCTTGTTAGAGTTACTGTTCTCATATCTGCGGGGGCTCTGATTTCACCAACGGCTTTGGACAGGGGTCGGAGTCAAAAGCCAAAAGACCTTTAACTGTTAATGTACTTTACCAGTTCACATTGAACCTCTATTCTTGGCGGCGCGATGTTGTGCTTTATCTTCTCATTCCAATATAGGTATCGCAGGCGCAGTGTTCGAGGACTTACCACTGCGTACCACCAGACCTTTACGACGCCAGAGCACCAGGTGGGTGCTGTATCTGCGCACGGCAGGTTCTTGCTGTAGCATATTGGTAACTCCAGGCATAGTTTGCTGCGTGTTTCCTTTTTTTCCTTCCAGCCACATTACTGTGGAATTCTCTCTCCAGTCTTCTGTGTTTCCTGGCTTAAATGTTAATCTCCTCACTTTAAAGCATGCGTCTATGGTTCATCTGCGGAATGTGGTCGCTGATGCGATGAAGATTTGGGCGTGACAACATACCACATAACAATTAGAATAGACATACATAGACCCGTGAGTGGTGTTGATAACTGTAAAAAAAAAAAAAAAAAAAAAAAATGAAGACGGTTAACGTTTAGATATAAAACGTTAACTTCCGCTACATTCTTTACCCATAAACGCTTTAATGATTAACGCCGTTAATTTTTTTATTAACGATTAAGAATTAACCACGTTAACTTTCTCATTAACCGTGCCGACCTTTGTGCCTATATATATATAAGTTCATACTATAGATATATATATATATATAATATATATATATATGTGTAGTATATTATATATATATATATATACTATATTATATATATATACTATATATATATTATTATATATATAAATAAATAAAGAATAACACTTCCCCGGTGGGTGCGAAATATGTCACCACCTATAGGAATATTGGTCAAGTTCTTCATTTAGCTCCAGTTGCACGTAGTATGATTGCTTTGGGTTCAGGTTCGATTCCCAGCAGGGTGAATGCTTTGGGGGTATTTTTATTCTAATATTATTAAGTGAGTATATAAATATATATATAATGAATTATAGTAAAATATAGTATACTATAATGAATACTATATATATATATATATATATTATATATTATTTATATATCCATAATATATATAATATATCATTATATATATATATAGTAGAATATTATATAATATATATTATATAATATATATATATATAAATATATAGATAATATATATATATATATATATATATAATCATATAATCATGCTTTCTTATATATTATTATTATATATAGTTATTGGTATTGAATAAAATAATATATATATATACCTAATATTTATTTTTATAATTATTATATTTAAATAATATATATATATATAATATATATATATCTATATATAATATATATATAATATATAAAATATAATATAAACTATCTATGACATCCTTTCTATATATATATAAATACCTCGATAGTAATATAATACATATAATAATTAATAATATATATATATATATTATATTAGTTATATATAAAATAATATAATAAATATAGTAAATATATGTATATATATATCATATATCATCAAATACATACATTAACCCACCTCCTATTACCCTAGACTGGGGGTAAGTTGCATTATCAGAAACCGAACAGAAAAGTGGAGATTAGAAGACAATATGAGTCTGCGAAGTTCGATAAAGATGAGAGCCCAGCCTTATCACCCCTTTATACCCTTAAGTGAGATCACACTATGGTATCTCGTCAATGTATTGTTCATTCCTTAGTCCAGTTTGGGCGCACAAGCCATACCCCCTCAAACATTCAAACAACAAGCCGATTCCCACTCAAACAAATAATATATATAATTAAATCATAATAGACTTCGGCCAAACTCATTGTATTCTTTCTCTCTTCAGGCATTCTTTTGCTGACTCAATCCACCTTTTCTCCGGTCTCCGATCTGGTCGGTTCCCAGCACACTCACCACTATATATCAGCTTAACCACCCGACTATCATTCCATCCTTCACATGACCAAACCATTTCATGTAACTTTCACATATTCTCTCATTTACTGGATTTCTTCACACCACACAACTCCCTAATGCGTTCATTCCTAATTTTATCAGTTCTCACATCTAACACGCCCCTAAGATTGCTCATCTGAACACATTGTACTTTAGATCTATGCTTCTTATTCGTTAATACTAACATAACTACCTAATACATTAACACAAGTAACAACATACCTTAATGTAAGAGCCTTGCGCTCTCAAGACCTAGTCCCTTTACATCCACAAGGGGGCTTAATTGCACTAGCAAGCTTCCTACCATTCACAACTTTAATACTACATTCATCGTCATACGTTCCCTTTTCATCCAACGTATATCCTAAATATTTAAATTCAGACAGATATTCACTATCCAACATAACTTCACACCGAGAACTATCTTCACTCACAACCATAACCTTACCCTTTTCTATGTTTACTTTCAAACCCCTCCTTCATACACAGCCAAATCAATTTAAAAATCCTCTCAAACTCTCTCCAGATTCGCCACACAAAACCAAATTATCCGCATATAATAGGTAGGGAACCCTCCACTCTCTTCCATTCTCCATCATTCTATCACCATTCCTCCCATCCCACCTCTAATTCTTTCATAACCCCATCCATATACAAATTAAAAAAACAAGGAAACATAACACATTTCTACCTCACTCCGCTGTTAATGTTAAACCAATTCCTTTCAACTCAATTTATTCTTACACATGCTTCAATATCGTCAAACCTTCTTTTGATTCCAATCAGAAGCCTACACCAATACAATATATCACTTTCACCTGCCATAGAGCATCCCTATTAATCATATCATACGCTTGTTTCAAATGAATAAAACGTAAATAAAATTTATTCTTCTTCTCTCTCATTTGTTTCAATGTTAAGATTTGATCAGCACATCCTCTACCACTTATAAATGCACCTTGATCCTCACTAATCAGTCCCTTAGTCTCTCGACTACCTCTTTCTACCAAAATACCAGGATATATCTTCCCTACAACACTTAATAAACTAATTCCCCATATAATTCATACAGTTACCCTTATCCCCCCTTACCCTTATATAAGGATAATATTACTGCTCTCCTCCAATCCCTCGGAGTTACATCCGCCATTTTGTTTAATGTTTTTATTATTTTAAAATATTATTCTACATTTATGGTTTTATTTTAGTTATTTATAAATATTTATCTTAAATTTTTACTTTAAAACTTTTTTATTTAAAATTTTTTATATATTTTAAAATTTTAAAAATTTATTTAACACTTTGTTTTTACTATATTTTTTAAATTTTTTCTTAAAAATATGTACTTTATTGACCCTAAGCAGTAAAGTAGTTAAGCAGAAGCACAGACACCATATCCCTTTCCCCTCGAACCAGACCCGCTCTATTGCTTTACTGCTGCACTTCATATTTGAGCATGTATTTATATAACAAATCAAATTTTTTTTATAAAATTAGTTAAAACAAAGTTTTAAATTAAAATTTTTAAATTTTAAATAAATAACATTTTTTAAATAAACACTTTTAAAATAAAAATTTAAAAGAAATATTTATAAATAAATAAAATAAAACTATATATATTAAATAATATTTTAAAATAATAAAAACAGTAAGCAAAATATAAATGACTTTGTTAAATAATACCAGTTTATCTATTAGCAATATATGTTAGGCATGTTATATTCTTATTTTAGGTGACATTGTGTTAGCTATACTGTTTTTAAAACTTTGTTATGTTAGTATTTATTCGTTGGTAAGTATGATAGTTAGGTTATGTTCTTTGTTTATGTTGATAAGCTAAAAAATTTGTTGTGCTAGCATTTACTCGTAATTCAATATGTTAGTTAGGTTATGATATCATAAATACTTTTATTAAGTTTTGTTACATATTACTATGATAATGTTAAATTATCATTTGGTATGTTATATATATATGATAGAAAAGTAAACAAACTCATTTTGTGATCCATGTTAATCCTTTACCGATATTATGAAGTGTATTTTGCTTGTATGTCATGTTCTTAGCTTAAGTGATATTATTTCAGCTTTACTGATGTTAAATCTTTTGTAACACGGTGTACATGATATGTGTAAAATGTCCCTTTTTCCCCTATGCATAACATGTATACCGCGAATAGCCCAGCAAAACTCATGCTTTATTATATATAATATACTATATATATATATTATATATTATATATATATATATTATATAATATATATATTATATCATATTATATATATATATATAATATTATATATATATAAATTATATATGTATATATATATATATAATATATATATTATATATAATATATAATTATATATATATATAATATTATAATATATATATGATATATATATATATATATCATATATATGATATATATATATAATATTAATATATATATATATATATATATATATATATATATATTTATATATAAATATATATATATATATATATATATATATATATAATATATAGTATATATATATATAATATAATAATATATAATTTATATAATATATTATATATATATATATATATATATTATAGTATATATATATATATGAAAGATTGTATTTCATTAACAGCAAAGAATTCTTCAATCCGCATTCCATATCTCAAAACTTACAATAGCTACAGGGAAAAGGCATACATTGCTTGAATGCTGGTCCCAATTTTAGTGCGAAAATGTAAAAAAAAAAAAAAAAAAAAAAAAATAAAAAAAAAAAAAAAAAAATCTCAAAAAAACATACAATAGCTACAGTGAAAAAGGAATACATTTTTGGAATCCTGTTAAAATTTAAAAAAATTATAAAATGTAAAAAAAAAAGAAAAATTAGTTGTTACATAATTATAAGTAATATGACTTAGAGAGACCTATTTAGAGACCTCTTATTGGTTACTCGTTAAAATAAAGATAGACTTTCTATTAAATTTCCTTTTTTTTTTTTACTTAAGAATACCCCAAGGGTAAATCGCCCAGATGGCAGGAGTCGGGGTCTCTCGGCCTTCTTGGGAACTACGGGGGGACTAATTCCCCCCCTCCTGGGAGGGTCTCCGAACCCCCTTCTCTTTGTGGTTATATTGGGTCGTCAGCGGGGGCTTACCTCCGCCCCGTCCCCTACGGGTATGGAAAAACGTCCCCCTCCCTATATTCATTTTTATTACTTATTCATTAATTATTTATTATTATATAATATATTTATTATTATATTTTTATTATTAGTTATTATTATTATTATTATTATTATATATATTATTATTATTATATTTAATATTATTATTATTATTTTTATTTATTATATTCATTTATTATTATTATTATTGATTTATTATTTTATTATTATTAAGATTATTTATTATTGATTATTATTGATTATTAATTTTGTTAAGCGGAATTGTTAAAAATTGATAACTGAGTGTATATATAGTATTAATATATACGTATTATATATATAATATATACTGATATTATATATATATATATATATATATTATATAATATATTATATAATATATTATATATATACTATTATATTATATATATATATATATATATATATATATATATATGTATATATATTGTTTTTATCATTTTTATGTATTGTTTCAATAAAATTTTTATTTACTTTGCTTAAAATTTTTGCATAATAAATATTTTGTTTAGAATAGTTTGGAGCGCAAAAAACTCGAAATGTAATTAGTCTTTTTTCATTCTCGACGGGAAGGAAATTATTGTAATTTCCTTAAAAGCGTAAATATTGAAATGTTTGGAGATAATACCAAACCGCCCTCTCTCAGATGTCGCCTAGTATCACTGTTCTTAGCTAATTTAATTAATCTTATCTGTATAATCATTGTCCTACTGTTTTTAATGTGGTTTTAAGTTGGCTACATTAATGGTAGCTCTAGTACTAATCTGGCGGTATAAACCTTTAGCGAGGTACATATTTTAAGACAGCTTTCCGCTCTAATTGCTATTGGTGATGGTGATGATACAGTTGGTGTCTTACGTGCCGCTTATATTTCTCGATCGAATTTTATTTATAATGTTAGTTATTTATTTCGTAAGCAGTGGTGAGTGCAATGTTAGTTGTGATGTTTATTGCAAAGTTAAATTATTGTGTATTTTAAATTGAATATTTGGATGAAAAATTTACGAGGTTGTGATATTGCTATTTCATTTTTTTAATGATCAATTGTAATCAGGTTTGCGGCTTCCTTCAATGAAAAATTTGTGTTTATAATCATAATTTCTATATTGTCCATAAATTTTCTAGGTAAGCGTTTGCGTTAACACATTGTGACGAGGATATGTAGACAGCCAATATCTATTGCACAGAATCATCGCCCTTTACAGGTAAGTTCTTATTATAACCTTACAAATAAATTACAACAAGTTCGAAGCTTAAGTATAAATTTCTTGTATTACGTTTAAAGATTTAAATAAGTTTCATTATTTAATTTTATCACGTCTTGAGTCAATGTGATTTATCTTCATTGCGTTGTTTTTCTTTAATTAAAAAAGAGTTAGCTTAATTACGATTTGAATTTTGCATTGATTTACCGTTGCAAACGAAACAGCTGATCTGTTCACATTGACAAACATACACCTTCAGTAAATTATTTTTGTATAACTTTTTCAAATAAATACTTAAGTTTTGTTCTGAATTCAGTCAGTCTATATATTTTTTTTAATATTTCAGTTAACTTTTATTTTAATGTACTATTATGAAACATTATATATTCATATATATATATAATATATATTATATAATATATGATATATACGTATATATATATATATATTATATATATAATATAAATACTATATATAAAATATAAGATATAATATATATATAATATAATTATATATATATAACTATAACTATATAACTATATATATATATAAAATTAGTAAATAATATATATATATTATATATATATATTATTATGTATATTATATAGTATATATATATATATATATATAATATATATATAATATCATATGAATATAGATTATGGTCGGAATTATATATAAATTTAATGTTAATATTTTTGATGACTATATTAATATTTAGCTTGTATATATATATATATATATATAGTATATATATAATATATATATAATATTATAATAAATATATATATATATATACTATATATATATATAATATTATATATAATATTAATGCCACATATAAATGTTATGTCTCGTCCTATGCATAATTATGGTCACTAAAAATTTATATTGCATAACATTTTAAAGCATTGAATTAATAAACGTTTAGGATTACTGCAGTTTTTTACACATGCATGCGTATTATAAATAATATCTATTGGACAATTTATTTAGGATATTCCACGGATCGTGTAAAGGCTTCTCTCATTTTTTGTATAAAGCAGTACATATTTGTTTTGTTTTATAATTAAAGTTATTCTATAAATTATCCCAGTGGTTTTTCTTATAGTTTCCGAGAGTAGTTTGTTGTTTTCTTATTTATTTAAATAGTGTCAATTAGATTGAGTATAATAAGTCTCAAAGACGTTGATTTTATGATCAAAGTACTTGAATCTATACCATAGGGCAAAATTCACTGATAACGCATTACTGTTGATTGGCTGGATTTCTCAATATAAAAAAGAAGCCCGTTCGACCGGTCATCACGAATGACTTGGATGATCTTCAGGAGATACGTTTGGTAAGTCTTGAGGTATATCATTTGCCATTTTTTTGCAATATTGCACAGGCCGACTTTCTCGTCACCAAGAGGTAATTTCAATCTTTATAGGTTCGAGAATTTTAATAAGTGTTATTGGATGGTTGTCTTGTCACGGGGCCTGGCCAAGGAATTGTTTATCTGCTGGAAGAGTAAGTTTTGACATTACAATCGTTAATATCTGTTTCTAACCACCCCATATAATTTCAATTTGCGATCCTGTCTGGATTTATTTTGTAATCACCAGTCGGTTAATCGTGTATCATTGAATTGCTTATTGTGTTGTGAATTTATTTTTGCCATTTTGTCTGAATATTAGACAACGATAGTTATTTGTTTATAATTATTTTGCTGAAACCGTGTACAAGTGCTATTGTTTAGATTTCATCAATATTACACTGAGATTATGTTAAATAATGATGTTAATTGTTAATATAGGTCCATTTACTATTTTCATTGTTAAAGTTGCATATATTTATTTTCATGCGTATTGTTGAAATCAGATCTCCTTCTAGTAATAACAAATACTATTTTCCGGATAAACAATTAAACACTGGTATAATTTAATACTTTATATTTAATGCTTTTATCATAAATATAATTAATATATATATATATATATATATTTATTATATATATATATATTATATAACTAATATAATATATATATCATATATATATTTATATATATATATATTATATATATATATATATATAATATATATATATATATATATATATATATATATAATAATATAATATTATAGTATAGTATATATTATATATATAATTATATATAAATATATATATTATATATATATATATTATTTATATATTAAATATATTATAAAATATATATTAATATATTATATTATATTAATAAGTATATTATATATATATATAATAATATATATATATATATTATAGTATATTATATATATATATATTATATATATATATATATATATAATGTATATATATATTCTTAATATTGTTTTATAGGGAGTAAAATTTGCAAAGTTGCGTGAAGCGAAAATAGTGATTTTTCGTAATCTCGACTTTTACTCGTTTTGGGTCTTGGGTCGAAAATACTATTTTCCCACAAGATTTTGGTAATTTTAACTACGAATTTATTGAATTA
Organism: Trachelipus rathkii; assembly: GCA_015478945.1. Taxonomy (NCBI): domain Eukaryota; kingdom Metazoa; phylum Arthropoda; class Malacostraca; order Isopoda; family Trachelipodidae; genus Trachelipus; species Trachelipus rathkii. The sequence continues at coordinate 12,367 of JABUQX010085059.1, read as the reverse complement.
TAAACCTGATTATATATATATATATATATATATATATATATATATATATATACTATATAGTATATTATATATAATAGTACTATATAATATATATATATATACTATATATATATTATATATATAATATATATATATATTATATAATATATATATATATATAATATATTAGTATATTATAGTATACTATAGTATATATATATATATATATTATATATATATATATATGTAATATATATATTATATATAATATATATATATATATATATATATATATATATATATATATATATATATAATACTATATATATTATATATATATATATACTAATATATATATATATGTATATAATACTATATATTTATATAATATATATATGTATATATACTATGTATATTATGTTATATTATATATATATATATATTATATATATAATATATTAATATGTATATATATATATAGTAATATATGTATATATATATATATATATATATATATATACATCTTTAATTTTGTTGAAATAAATTTGTTTTCCTGCGTGTATCAGGGAAAGCAAATTTCGATTTTTTTTTGTAAAAAAAGTCATTGTGATTCGTACGCTGTAAAGTGACTGTATGTTAAACAATTTATTTTTGAGTTGATTTTTCTTGAAAGAAATTATAACAATGTCTTCTAACACTGAATTTGTGGAGATTGTAAGGCATTAGGTGTGTCGGGTAAGGAAGCTGCTGCAATGTTCAAAGATAAGTTAGCTAAAGATGCTGAACTGGAGCAAAAGAAGTTAGCATTGGAGGAAAAGAAGTTAGCGCTTGAAGCCGAAAGGGAGAAAGCTAAGCTTGAGGATGAAAGGGAGAAAGCTATGCTTGAAGCTGAAAGGGAGAAAGCAAAGCTTGAGGCTGAAACTGAAGTAGAGAAAGCCAAACTCGAAGCAGAAGAACGAAGAGAAAAGGCTAAGTTAGAGGCAGAGAAAGATGCAAGAGAAGCAGAGGAGAGAATGCTGCAGATGAAGTTAGATGCTGACGATAGACAACGTCAACATGACGCGACAATGGCTTCTCAAAGCACTCAAAGTAGTCAAAGCACTTCCTACGCTAACAAATACCCGAAATTAAAGCTTCCATTCTTTGATGAGAAGGTAAACGACATTGAGGTGTACCTATTAATGTTCGAAAAACAAGCGGAGGCGAATGACATCCCTAAGGAGAAGCAAGCATTGGTTTTAGGGTCATTCCTTACGAGTAAAGCGGTCGCAGTATTCAACAATCAGACTGTTGAAGAACTGAAGAATTATGATAACCTTAAAAGAGCTCTGCTAAGAAGGTACGGTTTCACTGAAAGTGGATACGGCGCCAAATACAAGAGTATGAGTCCTACAGAGGATGATAACCCTAGGGTGTATCTGCAGAAGATTATTGAAGCTCTTAGGAAGTGGATTGCCGCGGCTAACGTAAAGATGACAACCTGATGATCTATAGAGTTTTTCTCTGTTGGACAATTATTTGAATGACAGTCCGAAAGAACTTCTACATACTTGAGGAGACGAAAAAGAAAGGTACGGAGGAAATCATTGATCAGTTTCAGAGGGTTATCATGGAAGCTCACACTTTAAAGTTGAGTAACGCAGTCACGCACTTAATCATAATCACACAGATAAAAGCCGGTCACAACAGTTAATAATTTTTAGGATCGAGAGGCAGTTGTTATTTCACGAATAATAAATCATCGAGTAACGACCAACGCACAATCGAGGGCCAAACAAGCAATGAAGGTCAAAAGAGCATAGCGAAAACGACGACAAACAGAAACCATTAAGTCGCGAAACAACCAAAAATAGCAATGAGCCTAGGGCTGTGTCACTTGCTACAAGTGTCAGAGAGAGAGGGCATCTCACCAGATTGAGAGCCCCTCCATAATTTCAGAACAAGTAGTGGTTAGAGACAGAATGCGTTCCAGTAAACAAAAGTAGTGAAAAAGAGAATGCCCGGCCACGTTACGTGGGTTTTAGAGGTAGAACGGAACCCGTATGATTGCCTTAACTTTATCTGGGACGGTCGAACGATATCTTGCCCAGGCACTCCGGATTCTGGTTTGTAGTCATGGTGATCGTACGAAAGGAGTACGTACCTAAGAAGTGTTATGTTGGTAACAACATGACGGTGAGGTTGTTGGACGGAACGGTGATAGAGGCTCCACTCGCAACAATTGACGTGGACACCCCTTACTATGTGGGTAGGACGACAGCAGCAGTTTGCTGCCTGAAGTCGCTTTATGATTTAGTTATTTAAATGTCAGGTGGATGCGATTACCCCCCGTTTCAGCCGAACCTTCGCGTGAGACGACTGTGTGTCGAGGTCCTCATATTGAGAAGGACGAGCAAAACCATAGAAGTTTGCTATTCCCCATCGCCGAGACTGCTGAGGAAGATTCTCAGGGAGAATCTGTTGAAACTAATCATACTTTTGGAATGGCGAGTCTGGAGAAAGAAGAGTTTTGTAGAGAGAAACCGTCAGTGCCACAATCTCTGGACATCATCAGAAAAGATGTCGGGCCAACCACTGAGCCATCACTGTGTGTGATGATAGGGTCCCAACGTTCATCCAAGGATGAAGATGTTACAGAAGAAGAAGAAATTAGAGTCCCTAATGAACCACTAGAAAATGTTGAGGAAGGTACAGAAGTACCGGATGTCCAGAGGACATCAGTTGGATAAATAGCTACCTTAGCGTTTAAGAACCAAGATTGTACATTCATGAAGATGGTGAGATCCAGAAAGGTTGACACAAGCGCTCTCACACACAGAGTATCCATGGGAGAGAGATGGATAGACATGAGTGAAGAAGAAGCAGGCTCATGATATGAGAGATGTATGGAACTCACAGTGTGATCGATGAAAAACTTTCAGGAGAAGCGGAAAGAATCGGTGTTATTATACTCATTTAGAAAAGCCTTTCAGCGAGTGATTGCGGCTCGAATAAGAACGATCCAAGCCACCATCATCTGAGAGAACAGCCCATTCTTGACGGTAGAGACACCGCGCTGCGCCTCCTACCAAAAAACTAAAAACAGAATATAAAGCCCGCCAAGAAAAGGTTAATACAAAGAAAATGCTTGAGAGCGATTAGACATTGAAAAAGAAAAGAAATGATGTCTCAAAGAGAGGAAGCAAAAGATGAGCAGTCGCAAAGAAAAACTTGCAATGAGTGCACGACGCAGTAGAAGATTAACGAGGTGTCCTCAACAGTATTGCTGGGCTGATAAGAATTTTATGCGTTTGTGGACAGAAGATGGGAATAAGAAAAGGACACAGTTCATAGAACTAATAAAAAGAATGGTAGAGTCGTTGTGCCCTAAAACTTTAGTAAAGGGAGAGCTGATGAAGCGCAGAGATTGCCATGGAAAGTTGGTACAGGCGCTTAATGAAGATAAATGGCAGTTATGTTGACGGAAAATAAGTACGTTAGAGAAGACATCGACAACTTGGAAATCGTGTGGGTAAAGGAAGGAAAGATGCGATGCGAGAGAATGAAAAATACTTCAGAATGATTAAAGAAGGAATGTCAGGAAAGAAGAGAAGATGTAAAACTGACTGTAAAAACAGAGGGTATGATGATGATAGGAAGACACATGAAAAGAGTGGTCATATGCTGAAACTATTATTTGCAAGAAAGATGATAGGAGTTAGCACGAAGAACGAAAAGTGTCGGAAGAGACACAGAGAAATAAAGAAGCGTATAATATTATGGCAAGAGTTGGAGAGAAAAGGAGGTGACGAAGGCGGTAGAGAAGGTAGATCTGGAGGAAAGGGTGTGAAGAAAACACTGATGAGTGTGTATAGAAGTGAAGTGCCGGCAACCGAAGTCATGATGGGAATAATGGACGTAATAAATGAGGCAGACTATTTTGTGGAAAACAGGTTCAAATATTCTCTGACCCGGCATGGACACCCGATTACTCTTGAGAATGTTCTTCAAAGACTCCAGGAGGAGGGTTTTACTATCAGACCAACCAAGTGCGAGTTTGCTTCGTCGAGTGTGGAGTTCTTGGGTCACTACATTGGCAATGGCACAAAGGGATTGCACGAAGACAATGTAGAGAAGATTAAGAAGACTGAGCCACCTAAGAATAAGAAGCAGGTGAGGTCATTCTTAGGGCTCACAGGTTACTATCAGGACTTCGTGAAGAATTATGCGAAACTCGCAGAACCATTGACTGATTTGACGAAGAAGGGAGAGCCGACGAAAGTAAAATGGGAGTCATTTCATCAGCAGGCGTTCGAAAAATTGAAGGAGGCGTTAAGCTCGAAACCGATCCTAAAGATGCCAGAGCTGGAGAAGACCTTTACTCTACAGGTGGACGCATCAGATACTTCTCTGGGATTTGTCCTCCTACAGGAAGACGGAGGAATTCTTCATCCTGTTGCTTATGGAAGCAAGAAATTGTCAGCGACGCAACAAAGGTACTCAACTTTGGAGAAGGAGGCCTTAGCGATTATTACTGGCATCAGGAAATTCGAGCCATATCTCTATGGAAAGGAATTTATTCTACAATCGGATCATAGACCGCTGACAGCTATGAATAAAAAGAGATATGAGAATACTAGGATAATGCGGTGGTCACTGTATCTCCAGAGATTCAGATTTATCCTAAACCACATTAGTGGTAGAGACAACGTCATTGCTGATTACTTAAGTAGATCGCAAGCCGAAGATACATTGGATTCGCCTACAGAAGCAACTACAGAAGAAGGAGCGCTTCAGGATGAAACCAATGTTTTAACATCATGTAAATAAAGCAAAATTGTACCAATTTGCTTAAGGTTGGGTGGGCCAAAAATGTAACACGGTGTACATGATATGTGTAAAAAATTGTGTTTCATTTATTTGATTATGCAGTAAAGATCCCATATTGCTCTTGCAATGTCCCTTTTTCCCCTATGCATAACATGTATACCACGAATAGCCCAGAAAAAACTCATGTATATATATATATATATATATATATATATATATATATATATATATAATATATATAATATATATATATAATATATAGTATTATATATATATATATAATATATATATATATATATATAATATAGTATAATGTTATATATAGGAATGTATAAAGCTTTATAATAAGCACCAATGAAAATTCGTTTTGCGAGCAATACTTTTAAAACTGAATAATCATTGGTGGTTGCTATAACTGCTTTAATCACATTATTATTATTATTATTATTATTATTATTATTATTATTATTATTATTATTATTATTATTATTATTATTATTATTATTATTATTATTATTATTATTATTATTATTATTATTATTATTATTATTATTATTATTATTATTATTATTATTATATTATTATTATTATTATTAATTATATTTTATTATTGTTATTTATGTTCCTTATGGTATTTAATTACATTACATTAAAACAAAGAGGAATTAAATATTTGGACCTTAAGTAAACCATGGTCCTCAAAATAATTTACTATTGGAAAGGTTGGTAATAATTTTTTATTTTAGGTAAAGAAAATTAAAAAATTTATTGCTATAAAAAGAACTTACTTTTTTTATTTTTGAGCTTCGTTATTTCGACGTAAATATTTATTATTTTGTGTTCACAATAAGTTGTTGTATATATATAATATATTATATATATATAATATACTATATATATATATATATATAATTATATATATATATATATATATATTAATATATATATATATATATATATATATATATATATTATATATATATATATATATATATATATATATATATATAGATGGTCAGATTTTTTTAACTGCTCACAGTATGTAACTACGAGAACGGCAGGTCCTACAGTAAAACAAATTATATATTTGGAATCAGCCGAAAATCCTAAGGGGGATAATAATTTTTTTTTTTTTTTTTTTTTTTATAGATTAGAAGTAGGGGTCTCTCGGCCTCCGGTTGACGACGGGAAGACCCCTCTGTCCCCGTGGACTCGAGCCACCTAATTATGTAAAAATCGATATTATATTCGATATATTCGATATTATATCGATATCGATATTCTTAAGCGCCATAAGAACGTCTATATTTACCTATATAGAGGGTACCTGTCGAAAAAAAATTTAAATCCGACCTCCCGTTCCGAGGGCACCAAACTAAACTTATTAACATTATATATATTATATATCTATATAATCTTATATTATATCTATATATATATATATATATATATATATATATTATATATATATATATATATATATATATATATATTATATATATATATATATATATATATTACTATAATAATATATTTGTAGTTTAAGCAATGATCGCTGAAGTAAATATTTATCAGTAGGAGGGCCTTATTGAAAAGATTAGAAAGAATCAGTTAAGAAAAATAATTTCATTTACAAGTTAAATAAATATATATTCTTGAGGCTTTCGTTCGCCTTAATATATTATAATATACTTCTTCTGAAGGAGGTTCCAGCTTAGGAACGAAAGCTCAAGAATATATATTTATTTAACTTGTTAAATGATAATTATTTTTCTAACTGAGTTCCTTCTAATCTTTTCAAATAAGGCCCTCCTACTGATATATTATATATAATATATATATATATATAATAGTATATATATACATATATATATATATATATATATATTATATATCTATATATATATATAATATATATCTAATATATATATATTTATTTATTTATTTATTTATTAAATTTCATTTATATCAACTGTGAAGCCCTTTTTTTAAATAAAGCATTTATATTTACTTTTATCACTCATTTACTAGGAAAAATTATTAAAATCAGTCAAATATAGTACCGTTATATTACGAAAATAGCATAGTTGCAAAATCCATACCAAATAAAAATGTTCGAATCCTTGTAATCGATATGGTTAAAACTCATTCGTAGTATTAAATTATATTTAATAAATTACAATAATAATATATTAATAAATTAAATTTATCTGACATTTTCGCAAAAATATTTCAGCCAAAGAAGAGAAAGGAACTTCACAATATAAAGTGTCCAATTTTATTTTCAGGAATATAGTCCGGACAAAAGTAAGAAAATTGCATCAAAAATATCGTACTTAAATTTTTGTAATGTATTTTAATTAAATATCTTGATGACTTTGAAATAATGACTATTTAGTTCATTATACAAAATGTATTTAATTTTTAACTTTCTTATATTTTATTTAGTTAAATTATTAATTATTTTTAAATTATTTAACACTACTTCGCTTTCTCATTTTTCTTTTCTTTGTTTAAAACACCCCAAAACACAATTTTTTAGCCTATCTGCTTTCCGTTAAATTATTCCCCCCAAAACCCCCCACAACATTTCTCCATTCCGAAGCAAAATGATCATTTTTTCTTACTTTATAAATTAATTTTTTAATATTTAGAACTTTTTGATCCTGTTCGTTACCACTTAAATTAATTGTTGGGATCATATAATAGCGATATATATATATATATATATATATATATATATATATTTTATATTTAATATATAATATATATATATATATATATATATATATATATATATAAAATAAATAAAAATAAAACAAAACAGGCCCATGTGTATAACAGAAAAGGTCCACGAAACCAGTTTTATTTGTGAAGATTTCTGATTTTTTTAAAAATATATTATATATATATATATTATATATATATATATATATATATATATATATATATATATATATATATATATATATATATATATATATATTGATTTAATATCTATTAATTTTTAGGGGACTGGAGCCGTTGGGGGATGGAGGGGGATGAAGTCCCCTCCGGTCGTTTACCTAAAGGCGAGAGACGTGCCCGACTTCTTCCATTCTTTGTGGTTTACCCGTGGGATTTCTTTATGTTATATAATATATATTAATAATATATATATATTATATATATTATATATATACTATATATATATATATATATATATATAATATATGTATATATATATATAATATATATATATATATATATATTATATATATATATGATATTATATATTGCGCATAGAAGGTATAAAATCGTCTTTTTTTAAAAAAAAAAAAATTTTCTTTTAACTAAAGAAATACCCACGGGTAAACCAACAAAGATGGAAAGGAGTCGGGGTCTGTCAGGCCTATTACTGGTGGTCGACGGGGAGGATCTTCGTCCCCCCTTCTGTCCCCAGTCGGCTCCAAAAAAACTAAAAAAATAAATATTAAATATATATAATATTAATATATATATATATATATATATATATATATATAGTAGTATATACTTATATAATTATATATATTATATTATATATATATATATATATTATATATTATATATATAATATATATATATATATATATATATATATATATATATATATATATATGGCCAATTCCTAGATACGCAGGCAATGATATTTTTCGTACTTTTTTTATAAACTTCTGACACCTTTGCAATACTATTTTACTTAAGCTAGGCTATGAATAGCGTGAGGCTTTTGATTTTGAAGTTCGATTTTTTTTGTAAAAAAGCATTTCTATTACGCATTATTTTGCTTCGCTAAATTTTTTAAAGGGAAAATTCTTTCAGACGTATGTATTTATTAATTTAAATATTTATTGAAATAATATAATAATAAATAATAATAATAATAATAATAATAATAATAATAATAATAATAATAATAATAATAATAATAATAATAATAATAATAATAATAATAATAATAATATAAGGACAATAGTGTCTAAAGCTGACATCATGTATCTCGAAACGGCAGCGCCTACAGGAAAAAAAAATATAAATTTGGAATCAGAGAAAAACTTAAAGGAGGTGTTTTTAATTTTTTTTTTTTTTTTGCAATTATTCGTCGGAAATATTTAAAAAAAAAATTTATAATGCCCATTTAGGGGGCTCGAGCCGACGGGGGACAGAGGGGGGGACTTCGTCCCCCCGTCGTCCACCGGGAGGCCGAGAGACCCCGTCTCTTTGCATCTTTGCCCTATGGTAATCGCGTTTAGTTAAAAAAATAATAATTTTAATAACATAAAAGGAGAAATATATAACGACCAAAATACTAACGACAAACAGAGAAGCAACAAAAAACAGACAAAAAAAATAAATATATTAAAAAAAAAAAACAAAAAAAAAAAGAAACAGAAAATATAAAAAATAAACAAAAAAAAAGAAAAAATTAAAAATTAAACAATAAACATAAAAATTATTAAATACTAAAAAGAAATTAAAAAATAAAATTAACGTTAAAATTTTTTGAATAAATACGAACATAAAAAAAAAAAATAAAATATTCTTTAAAGAAAAAAAAAAAAAAAAAAAAATAATAAAAAAAAAAAAAAAAAAAAAAAAAAAAAAAAAAAAAAAAAAAAAAAAAAAAAAAAAAAAAACATAAAAATAGAAAAAAAAAAAAAAAGAAAATATAAAAAATAATAATTTCATACAAATCATTTCGGATCAAAAAAAAAGATTAAAATACCTCCGCCGGCTGGGCCTTCATTAATCGGGCATCCGCTCTTTGAGACTCCCCCTTAAAAAAAAAATAAAAATATTCCTTTAGTTAAAAAACTAAATAATTAATTTTACTTCCCTTTACACTTTGGTATTTTCCATACCCCGTAGGGGAGGGGCGGAGGAACCCCCGCGACACCCAAATACCAAAGAGCGGGGGTTCCGGAGACCCTCCCGGAGGGGGGGGAATTAGTCCTACCCGCCGTAGTTCCCACGGAAGGCCGAGAGACCCGACTCCTGCCATCGGTGCGGTATACCCTTGGGGTATTCTTTAGTTAAAAACAAAAAACAAAATTTAAT
>JABUQX010085058.1:0-25825 GCA_015478945.1 Trachelipus rathkii | reverse complement strand
GGCTATGCCCGTGAGTGTGAATTACCTAGAGAAGTTTCCCTCCTTGAATATGCTATGCCCGTGAGGTGGAATTAACCTAGAGAAGTTTCCCCTCCTTGAATAGCTATGCCCGTGAGTGTGAATTACCTAGAGAAGTTTCCCCTCCTTGAATGTGAGGCGATGGCCCGTGAGGCTTGAATTACCTAGAGAAGTTCCCTCCTTGAATCGGGCCTATGCCACGGTTGAGGTTGTGATTTACAGAGAAGTTCCCTCATTGAATAGGGCTATGCCCGTAAGGTGTAAATTACCTAGAGAAGTTTCCACCCTTGAATAGGGCTTTAGCCCGTGAGGTGTGAATTAACCTAGAGAAGTTCCCCTCTTGAATAGGGCTATGCCCGGTAGGTGTGAATTACCTAGAGAAGTTCAACCTCCCTGAATAGGGCTATGCCCGTGAGGTTTGAATTACTTAGAGAAGTTCCATCCTCCTTGAATAGGGCTATATGCCCGTGAGGTGTGAATTACGTAGAGAAGTTCCCCTCCTTGAATACGGCTATGCCCGTGAGGTGTGAATTACCTAAAGAAGTTCCCCTCCTTGAATAGGGCTATGCCCGTGAAGTGTGAATTACCTAAAGAAGTTCCCCTCCTTAAATAAGGCTATGCCCGTGAGGTGTGAATTACCTAGAGAAGTTCCCCTCCTTGATTAGGGCTAAGCCCGTGAGGTGTGAATTACCTAGAGAAGTTCCCCTCCTTGAATAGGGCTATGCCCGTGAAGTGTGAATTACCTAGAGAAGTTCTCCTCCTTGAATAGGGCTATGCACGTGAGGTGTGAAATTACCTAGAAGTTCCCCTCCTGAATAGGGCTATGGCCCGTGAGGTGTGAATTACCTAGAGGAAGTTCCAATCCTTGAATAGGCTAATGCCCGTGGTGTGAAATACAGAGGAAAGTTCTTCCTCCTTGATCAGGGCTTGCCCGTGAGTGTGAAATTTACCTAGGGAGAAATCCCCCTCCCTTGAATAGGGCTATGCCCGTGAGGTGTGAATTACCTAGAGAAGTTCCCCTCCTTGAAAAGGGCTATCTATGCCCGTGAGGTGTGAATTACCTAGAGAAGTTCCCTCCTTGAATAGGGCTATGCCCGTGAAGTGTGAATTACCTAGAGAAGTTCCCCTCCTTGAATAGGGCTATGCACGTGAGGTGTGAATTACCTAGAGAAGTTCCCCTCCTTGAATAGGGCTATGCCCGTGAGGTGTGAATTACCTAGAGAAGTTCCCCTCCTTGAATAGGGCTATGCCCGTGAGGTGTGAATTACTTAGAGAAGTTCCCCTCCTTGAATAGGGCTATGCCCGTGAGGTCGTGACATTACCTAGAGAAGTTCTTCTCTTTGATAGGGCTATGCTCGTGAGGTGTGAATTACCTAGCTGAAGTTTCCTATGCTTTTGGATAGGGCTGTGCGGTGAGGTTTGGAATGAACTAGAAAAGTTCCCCTCCTTGAATAGGGCTGTGCCCGTGAGGTGTGAATTACCTAGAGAAGTTCCCCTCCTTGAATAGGGCTATGCCCGTGAGGTGTGAATTACCTTAAGAAGTTCCACCTCCTTGAATAGGGCTATGCCCGTGAGGTTTGAATTACCTAGAGAAGTTCCCCTCTTTGAATAGGGCTATGCCCGTGAGGTGTGAATTACCTAGAGAAGTTCCCCTCCTTTAAAAGGGCTATGCCCGTGAGGTGTGAATTACCTAGAGAAGTTCCCCTCCTTGAATAGGGCTATGCCCGTGAGGTGTGAAAGTACCTAGAGAGTTCCCTCCTTGAATAGCTATGCCGTGAGGTGTGAGTTAATTAGGGAAGTTCCCCTTCTTGAATAGGGGGCTATGCCCGTGAGGTGTGAAATTACCTAGAGAAGTTCCCCCCCTTGAATAGGGCTATTCGCTGAGGTTGGGAATTACCTAAAAAAAATTCCCCTCTTAAAAATAGGCCTATGCCCCGGGAGGTGTAAATTACCTAGAGAATCTCCCTCCTTGAATAAGGGCTATGCCCCGATGAGGTGTGAATTACCGTAGGAGAAGCTCCCCTCACTTGAATAGGCGATGCCGTGAAGTGTGAATTTCTAAGAATAAGTTCCCCTCCGTTGAATAGGGCTTGACCCGTGAGGGTGTGAATTACTAAGAAGTTCCCATCCTTGAATTAGGGCTATGCCCGTGAGGTGTGAATTACTAAGAGAAGTTCCCTCCTTGAATAGGGCTATGCCCGTGAGGTGTGAATTACCTAGAGAAGTTCCCCTCCTTGAATAGGCCTATGCCCGTGAGGTGTGAATTACCTAGAGAAGTTCCCCTTCTTGAATAGGTCTATGCCCTTGAGGTGGGAATTACCTAGAGAAGTTCCCCTCCTTGAATAGGGCTATGCCCGTGAAGTGTGACTTACCTAAAGAAGTTCCCTCCTTGAATAGGGCTATGCCCGTGAGGTCGTGAATTACCTAGAGAAGTTTCCTCTCCTTGAATAGGGCTATGCCCGTGAGGTCTGAATTACCTATGAGAAGTTTCCCTACTTGAATAAGGCTATGCCCGTGAGGTGTGAATTACCTAGAGAAGTTCCCCTCCTTGAATAGGGCTATGCCCGTGAGGTGTGAATTACCTAGAGAAGTTCCCCTCCTTGAATAGGGCTATGCCCGTGAGGTGTGAATTACCTAGAGAAGTTCCCCCCATTGAATAGGGCTATCACCGTGAGGTGTGAATTACCTAGAGAAGGTCCCCTCCTTGAATAGTTCGGATCCTAGGTAGAATTTACCTAGAGAAGTTCCCCTCCTTGAATAGGGCTATGCCAGTGAGGTGTGAATTACCTAGAGAAATTCCCCTCCTTGAATAGGGCTATGCCCGTGAGGTGTGAATTACCTAGAGAAGAAGTTCCCTCCTCGAATAGGGCTATGCCCGGTGAGAGTGAAGATACCTAGGAGAATTCCCCTACTTTGAATAAGGCTATAGCCGTGAGCGTGTGAATACCTAGAAAGTTTCCGCCTCTAGAAATAGCAGCTATGCCGTAGTGTGGACATTACTAGAGAAGTTCCCCTCCTTTAATGTGAGGGCTATGCCTCGTGATGAGAAACAGAGAAGTTTCCCTACTTGATAAGGCTTGCCCGTTGAGTGTGAATTAGCTCAGAGAATTTTCCCTCCTGATAAGGGCTATGCCCGTGAGGGTGTGAATACCTAGAGAAGTTCCCCTCCTTGAATAGGCTATGACCGTGAGAAGTGAATTACCTAGAGAAGTTCCCCCTGCCTTGATAGCGGCTATCCCTTGATGGTGGAATTACCTAGAGAAGCCTCCCCTCCTTGAATAGGCTATGCCCGTGAGGTGCGGTGACTTACCTAGAGAAGTTCCTCCTTGAATAGACGGCTATGCCCGTGAGGTGTGAATGAACTAGAGAAGTTCCTCTCCTTGAATAGGGCTAGCCCGGAGGTGTGAATTACCTAGAGAAGTTCCCCTCTTGAATAGGCTATGCCCGTGATGGTGTGAATTACCTAGAGAAGTTCCCCTGCCTTGAATAGGGCTATGCGTGTGAGGTGAATTACCTAGAGAAGTTTCCCCTCCTTGAATGAGGCTATGCCCGGAGGTGTGAATTACCTAGAGAAGTTCCACTCCTTGAATATGGGGCTATAACCGTGAGGTGTGAATAACCTAGAGAAGTTCCTCCTTGAATAAGGGCTTATGCCTTTGACGTCGGAATTACCTAGAAACTTCCCTCCTTGAATTAGGCTATGCCCGTGAGGTGTGAATTACCTAGAAATCCCTTCCTCGAATAGGGCTATGCCCTGAGGTGAGAAATACCTAGAGAAGTTCCCCTCTTTGAATAAGGGCTATAGCCGTGAGGTTTGTGAATTACCTTAGAAGAAGTTCCCCCCTTGATAGAGCTATGCCCGTGAGGTGGGAATTACCTAGAGAGTTCCCCTCCTTTAATAGGCTATGGCCCCGTGAGCGTTGAATACCTAGAGAAGTCTGCTCCTTGAATTAGGGCTAGCCCGTGAAGTGTGAATTACCGATAGAGAAGTTCCCTCCTTAAATAGGGCTATGCCCGTGAGTGTGAATTACTAGAGAAGTTACCCTCCGTGAAGGAGCTTTGCTATGCCCGTGAGGTGTGAAGTACCTAGAGAAGTTCCCCTCCTTTGAATAGGCATATGCCGTGAGGTCGTGAATTACCTAGAAAGTTACCCTCCTCGAAATAGGGCTAGCCCGTGAGGAGTGAAATACTAGAGAAGTTCCCCTCGTGTGAATAGGGCTATGCCCGTGAGTGGAATTACCTAGAGAAGTTCCCCTCCGTGAATAGGGCTATGCCCGTGATGCGGTGAATTACCTAGAGAATTTCCCCTTCCTTTAAATAGGGCTATGCCCGTGAGGTGCTGAGATTACTAGAAAAGTTCCCTCCTTGAATAGGCTATGCCCTTGAGGTGTGGAATTACCAGAAGAAGTTCCCCTCCTTGAATAGGGCTATGCCCGTGAGGTGTGATACCTAGAGAAGTTTCCCCTCCTTGAATAAGGGCTATGCCCGTGAGGTGTGAATTACCTAGAGAAGTTCCCCTCCTTGAATAGGGCTATGATCGTGAGATGGGAATTACCTAGAGAAGTTCCCCTCCTTGAATAGGGCTATGCCGTGCAGTGTGAATTACCAGATAAGTTTCCCTCCTTTGATAGGGCTTTGGCCCGTGAGGTTGTGAATTACCTAGAGAAGTCCACTCCTTGAAATTAGGCTATGCCGTGGAGTGTGAATTACTAGAAAAGTTCCCTCTGAATAGCGGCTTTGCCCGGTGAGTGTGTGATTACTAGAGAAGTTCCCCGTCCTTGAATTATGGCTATGCCCGGAGGCTGTAATTACCTAGAGAAGTTTCCCCTCCTTGAATAGAGCTATGCCAGTGAGTGTGAATTACCTAGAGAGTTTCCCTCTCTTTGAATAGGGCTTTGCCCGGAGTGTTGAATTACCTAGGAACGTTCCCCTCCTTGCAATAGGGCTATGGCCCGTTGAGGTGTTGAATTACCTTAGAGAAGTTCCCCTGCCTTGAATAGGCTTTGCCCGTGAGGTTGAATTACCTAGAGAAGTTCCCCTCCTGGAATAGGGCTATGCCCGTGAGTGGGAATTACCGAGAGAAGTCCCCTCCTTGAATAGGCTATGCCATTGAGGTGTGAATTACCTAGAGAAGTTCCTCCTTGAATAGGGCTTATGCCCGTGAGGTGTCAATTACCTAGAGAAGTTCCCCCTTTGAATAGGGCTATGCCGTTGAGGTGTGAATTACTAGAGAAGTTCCCTTCTTGAATAGGGCTATGCCGTGAGTGTAAATTATCTAGAGAAGTTCCCTTCCTTGAATAGGGCTATGCCCGTGAGGAGTTGAATTACCTAGAGAGTTCCCTTCTTTGAATAGGGCATGCCCGTGAGGTGTGAAATCCCTAGAGAAGCTCCCTCCTTGAATAGGGCTATGCCGTGAGGGTGAATACCTAGAGAAGTTCCCCTTCCTTGAATAGGCTATGCCCGTGAGTGTGAATTACTAGAGAAGTCTCCTCCTTAATAGGGCTATGCCCGTGAGGTGGAATTACCTAGAGAAGTTCCCCTCCTGAATAGGGCTAGCCCGTCGAGGGTGAATTACTAGGAATTCCTCCTTATCAGGGCTATTGCCGTGAGGTCGTGAATTACCTAAAAAAGTTCCCCTCCGTGAAAGGCCTATGTCGTTGAGGCTTGTGAATTACCTAAGAGAAGAAGTGTCCCTCTCATTGAAATAGGCTATGCCCGTGAAGTGTGAATTACCTAGAGAAGTTCCCCTCCTTGAATAGGCTATGCCAGTGAGGTGTGAATTACTAGAGAAGTTCCCCTCCTTAAATAGAGCATGTCGTGAGGTAGTGAATACTAGAGAAGTTCCACTCCGTTGAATAGGGCTATGCCGTGAGGTGTGAATTAAGAGAAAGTCCCCTCCTTGAATAGGGCTATTGCCGGAGGTGTGAATTACCTAGAGAAGTTTCTTTCCTTAATAGGGCTATGCCCCGTGAGGTGTGATTACCTAGAGAATTCCCCTCCTTGAACTAGGGCTGTGCCCGTGAGGTGTGAATTACTAGAGAAGTTCCCCTCCTTGAATAGCTCTATGCCTAGGTAGAATTTACCTAGAGAAGTTTCCCCTCCTTGAATGGGCTAGCCCGTGAGGTGTGAATTACCTAGAGAAGATTCCCCTCCTTGAATAGGCTATGCCCGTGAGGTTAGAATTACCTAGAACTCCTCTTTAAATAGGGCTATGCCCTTGAGGTGTTAATTTACCTAGAGAAGTCCCCTCCCCTGAATGGGCTATGCCGTGAGGTGTGAATTACCTAGAGAAGTTTCCCTCCTTGAATAGGGCTATGCCCGTGAGGTGTGAGTTAATTAGAGAAGTTCCCCTTTATGAAAAGGGCTATGCCCGTGAGGTGTGAAATTACCTAGAGAGTCCCACCTTGAATAGGGTATGCCCTGAGGTGGTGATTACTAGAGAAGTTCCCGTCCTTGAATAGGGCGATGCCCGTGAGGTGTAAAATGACTAGAGAAGTTCCCCTTCTCGAATAGGGCTATGCCCGTGAGATGTGATTACCTAGAGGAAGTTCCCTCTCTAATAGGCTATAGCCCTTGAGTGTGGAATTACTAGAGAAGTTCCCCTCTTTGAATAGGGCTATGCCGTGAGTGTGAATTACCTAGAGAAGTCTCTCCTTGAATAGGCTATGCCCGTGAGGTGTGAATACCTAGAGAAGTTCCATTCCTTGAATAGGGCTAGCCCGTGAGGTGGGAATTACCTAAAGAAGTTCCCCTCCTTAATAGGGCTATGCCCGTAAGTGTGAATTACCAGGAGAAGTTCCCCTCCTTGAATAGGATATGCCGGGAGTGTGAATTACTAGAGAAAGTTTCCCCTCCTATGATAGGGCTATGCCCGTTGAGGTGTGAATTACCTAGAGAAGTTCCCTCTTTGAATAGGGCTATGCCCGTGAGGTGTGAATTACTAGAGAAGTTCCCTCCTTGAATAGGGCTTTGCCGTGAGTGTGAATTACTAGAGAAGTTCCCCTCCTTAAATAGGCTATGCCCGTGAGGGTTGTGAATTACCTAGAGAAGTTTCCCCTCCTTGAATGGCTATGCCCGTGAGTGTGAATTACCTAGAGAAGTTCCCTCCTTGAATAGGCTATGCCCGTGAGGTGTGAAATTACCTAAGAAGTTCCCCTCCTTGAATAGGCTATGCCCATGAGGTTGAATTACCTAGAGAAGTTTCCCCTTCCTTGAATAAGGCTATGGCCCGTGAGGTGGAATTACCTAGAGAAGTTCCCTCCTTGAATAGGGCTTGCCCGTGAGGTGTGAATTCCTAGAGAAATTCCCTCCTTGAATAGGGCTTATGCCCGTAGTGTAAATTATCTAGAGAAGTTCCCCTCCTTGAATAGGGCTATGCCCGTTATAAAGAGCGTGAGGAGTGAATTACTAGATAAAGTCCCTTCTTTTGAATAGGGCATCCTCGTGAGGTGTGAATTTACCTAGAGAAGCTCCCCTCTTGAATAGCGCTATGCCCGTGAGGTGTGAGAATTACCTAGAGAAGTTCCCCTCCTTGAATAGGGCTATTGCCCGTTGAGGTGTAATTACCTAGAGAAGTTCTCCTCTGAATGGGGCTATGCCCGTGAGGTGTAAATTACCAGAGAAGTTCCCCTCCTTGAATAGGGCTATGCCCGTGAGGTGTGAATTACCTAGAGAAGTTCTCCTCCTTGAACAGGGCTATGCCCGTGAGGTGTGAATTACCTAAAAAAGTTCCCCTCCTTGAATAGGGCTATGTCCGTGAGGTGTGAATTACCTAGAGAAGTTCCCCTCCTTGAATTGAATAGGGCTATGCCCGTGAGTGTGAATACCTAGAGAAGTTCCCCTCCCTTGAATAGGGCTATGCCCGTGAAGTGTGAATTTCCTAGAGAAGTCCCCCTCCTTGAATAGCTATGCCCGTGAGGTGTTGAATTACCTAGAGAAGTTCCACTCTTGAATAGGGCTATTGCCCGTGAGGTGTGAATTACCTAGAGAAGTCCCCTTCCTTGAATAGGGCTATGACCCGTGAGGTGTGAATTACACATAGAGAAGTTTCCCCTCCTGAAATAGGGCTATGCCCGTGAGGTGTGAATTTACCAGAGAAGTTCCCCTCCTTGAAATGGGCCTGTGCCGTGAGGTGTGAATTACTAGAGAAGTTCCCCTCCTTGAATAGGGCTGTGCCCGTGAGTGTGAATTACCTAGAGAAGTTCCCCTCCTTAAATAGGCTATGCCGTAAGCTGTGAATTACCTAGAGAAGATCCCCTCCTTGAATAGCTATGCCCGTGCAGTTAGAATTACCTAGAGGAAGTTCCCCTCTGTTGTAATAGGCTATGCCCGTGAGGTGTAATTACCTAGAGAATGTTCCCCTCCTTTAATAGGGCTATGCCCGTGAGGTGTGAATTACCTAGAGAAGTTCCCCTCCTTGAATAGGGCTATGCCCGTGAGGTGTGAATTACCTAGAGAAGTTTCCCTCCTTGAATAGGGCTATGCCCGTGAGGTGTGAGTTAATTAGAGAAGTTCCCCTTCTTGAATAGGGGGCTATGCCCGTGAGGTGTGAATTACCTAGAGAAGTTCCACCCTTGAATAGGGCTATGCCCGTGAGTGTGAATTACCTAGAGAAGTTTCCCGTCCTTGAATAGGGCTATGCCCGTGAGGTGTAAATTACCTAGAGAAGTTCCCCTCCTCGAATAGGGCTATGCCCGTGAGATGTGAATTACCTAGAGAAGTTCCCCTCCTCTAATAGGGCTATGCCCTTGAGGTGTGAATTACCTAGAGAAGTTCCCCTCCTTGAATAGGGCTATGCCCGTGAGGTAGTGAATTATAGAGAAGTTCTCCTTCTTGAATAGGCTATGCCCGTGACGTGTGAATTACATAGAGAAGTTCCATTCCTTGAATAGGCTATGCCCGTGAGGTGCTGAATTACCTAAAGAAGTGCCCCTCCTTGAATGGGCTATGCCCGTGAGCGTGTGAATTACCTAGCAGAAGTTCCCCTCCTTTGAATAGGGATATGCCCGTGAGCGTGTGAATTACTTAGGAAAGTTCCCCTCTTTGAATCGACTATGCCCGTGAAGTTGCTGATTACCGTAGAGACAGTTCCCTCTTTGAATAGGGCTATGCGCGTGAGTGTGAATTACCTAGAGAAGTTTCCCCTCCTTTTAATAGTGCTATGCCCGTGATTTGTGAATTACCTAGAAAAGTCTGCTTCTTGAATAGGGCTATGCCGTGGGTGTGAATTACCTAGAGAAGTCCCTCTCCTTGAATAGCTTGAATAGGGCAGGTGTGAATTACCTAGAGAATTTACCCTCCTTGAATAGGGCTGCCCGTGAGGTGGAATTACCTAGAGAAGTTTCCCTCCTTGAATAGGCTATTGCCCGTGAGTTTGAATTACTAGAGTAGTTCCTTTCCTGAATAGAGCTTATGCCGTAATGTTGAATTACCTAAAGAAGTTCCCTCCTTTAATAGGGCTATGCCGTGGGTGTGAATTACCAGAGAAGTTTCCCTCCTTGAAATAAGCTTATGCCGTGAGGTGTTGAATTAGCCTAGAGAGTCCCCTCCTGAATAGGGCTATAACCGTGAGGTGTAATTACCTAGAGAAGTTCCCCTCCTTGATATAGGGCTATGCCCGTGAGGTGTGGATTACCTAGAGAAGTTTCCCTCCTTGAATAAGGCTATGCGCGTGAGGAGTGAAATACCTAGAGAAAGTTCCCCTCTTGGAATAGGGCTATGCCCGATTTAGGTGTGGAATTACCTAGAGAGTTCCTTTCCATTCGAATTAGAGCTATGCCGTAGTGTGAATTACCTAGAGAAAGTTCCCCTCCTTTAATAGGGCTATGCCACCGAGAGGTGTGAATTACCTAGAGAAGTCCCTCTGAAATAAGCTATGCCCGGAGTGTAATTGCTAGAGAATTTTCATTTCATTCGAATAGGGGCTATGCCCGTGAGGTGTGAATTACCTAAAAAGTTTTCCTCCTTGAATAGGGCTAACTAACCGTGAGTGTAATATTACCTAGAGAAGTTCCCTACCTTGAATAGGGCTATCCCTGAGTGGGAATTACCTAGAGAAGTTCCCCTGACCTTGAATAGGGCTATGCCCGAGTGCGTGAGGTTTGACTTACATAGAAGAAGTTCCCCTCCTTGGAATAGTGGGCTTATGCCCGTTGAAGGTGTGATCGATTACCTATAGAAGTTCTCTCCTGAATAGGGCTATTGCCCTTACTAGGTGTGAATTACCTAGCAGAAATTCCCCTCCTTAATAGGGCTATGCCGTGAGGTATGAATTACCTAGAGAAGTTCCCCTCCTTGAATAGGGCTATGCCCGTGAGGTGTGAATTACCTAGAGAAGTTCCCCTCCTTGAATAGAGCTATGACCGTGATGGGGTGTGAATTACCTAGAAGAAGTTCCTACTCCATGTAATTAGGGCTATAACCGTGAGCGGTGACATACCTAAGAAGTTTTCCCCTCCCTTGAATAGGGCTATGCCCGAGGTGTGAAATACCTAGAAAAGTTCCCTCCTTTTGAATAGGGCTATGCCGTTGAGGTGTGAATTACTAGATTATTCACTCCTCGAATAGGCTATTGCCTTGAGGAGTGATAAATACTAGAGACACGTTCCCCTCTTTGAATAGGCTATGCCCGTGAGGTGTGAATTACCTAGAAAGTTCCCCTCTTTGAATAGAGCCTATGCCCGTGAGTGTGAATTACCTAGAGAAGTTCCCCTCCTTTAATAGGCCCTATGCCCCGTGAGGTGTGAATTACCTAGAGAAGTTCGCTCCTTGAATAGGGCTATCCCCATGAGGTGTGAATTACCTACGAAAGTTCCCTCCTGAATAGGGCCATTATGCCCTTGAGGTGTGGAAATTACCCTAGAAAAGTACCCTTCTTGAATATGTCTATGCCGTGAGCGTGTGAAATTTACCTAGGAGAAGTTCCCCTCCTGAATAGGGCTATGCCCGTGAGTGTGAATTACCTAGGAAGATTCCCCTCCTCATAGGGCTAGCCCCGTGAGAAGTGAGAATAAACTAGAGAAGTTCCCCTTTTGATAGGGCATATGGCCGGAGGTGTGATTACCTAGAGATTTCCCTCCTTGAATTAGAGCTATGCCCGTGATGGTGTTAAACCAGAGAAGTTCCCTCCTTCATAGGCACTATGCCGTGAGGTGGTGATTTCTACAAGAAGAAGTTCCCTCTTGACATAAGGATATGCCCGTTGAGTGTGAATTAGACTAGAGAATTTTCCCTCCTTTGAATAGGGCTATGCCGTGAGTGTGAATTACTAGAAAGTTCCCCTCTTGAATTAGGGACTATAACCGTGAGGTTAAACCTGAGAAGTTTCCCCTGCTTTGAATGGCCTATGCCCTGAGTGGGATTAACCATAGAGAAGTTCCCTCTTGATAGGCTATGCCCGTGAGTGTTGACTTACCTAGAAGGAAGTGTCCCCTCCTGAAATAGGCTATGCCGTGAGTGGAATTACCTAGAGAAGCTTCCCTCCTGAATAAGGCTATGCCCAAAAGGTGTGAATTTCCTAGAGAAGTTCCCTCCTTGAATAGGGCGTATGCCCGTGAGGTGTAATTACCTAGAGAAGTTCCCTCCTAAATAGAAAGGCCTTTCCCGTGAGGTGTGGAATTTACCGTAGAGAAGTTCCTCCTGAATAGGGCTATGCCCTGAGTGTGAATTACCTAGAAAGTTCCATTCTTGCAATAGGGCTTTGCATGAGGAAATGTGAATTACCTAAGAAGTCCCCTCCTGAAAGGCTATCCCGTGAGTTTTATTTTGGAAATTTTACCCACCGTAAGAAGGGGGAAATTTTTTTCCCCCTCTTAGAATAGGCTATGCCCATGATGTGTGAATTACCTAGAGAAGTCCCCTCCTTGAGAAGGGCTATGCCCGTGAAAGTGTGCAATTACACTAGAGAAATTTCTTAGCATTCCTGAAATAGGGCTCAATGACACAGCCCTGAGGTGTTAAAATTAAACCTAGAAAGTTTCCCTCTCTTGAATCAGGCTATGCACCGTCTGACGGGTCAATAAAGTAGATTTTAGACCGAAATCTCCATTCCGTAATGAAAATAGCCTAAAGCTCCAAGTGAAACTGACACAATGAATTACAACCATCAGCAAGGTCCCTCTTGCAATAGTATATTCTACTATGCAACCCGTATGAGTCTGTGCACATTACCTAGAGCAATGGCTCACCCTTCTAAAGGCTATAGCCAAAGTGCTGGGGTTAAATATTGACCTAGAGAATTCCCCTCCTTAGATAAGGGCTATAGCCCGGTCAGTGTGATATACCATACCGAAGAGACGTTCTCTTCCCTTGCATCAGGAGCAATATTGCCCTGTAGGAAACTTCGATGGAACTTCAAACCCAAGAAGGAAATCTCTCTCTCACATGAATAAGGCTACTGGCCGTGAGGTGTGTAACTTACCCAGAGAAGTTCCCCCTCCTTGAATACTGGCTATGCCCGGTTGGAAGTGGAATTACAAGAGAAGTGTCTCCTCCCTTGAATTAGGCTAACCCGTGAGTGTGAACTACTATAAGAACCCCTCCTTGAATAGGGCTATGCCCGTGAGGTGGTGAATTACTACGAGAAGTCCAGCTCCTTGATATAGGGCTATGTCCCGTGCTGAGGGAATCTACCTAGAGAAGTTCCCTCCTGGAATAGGGCTACCCGTATTTCGTGAATTACCTAGAGAAAGTTCTTCTCTTGGAATAGGTCCTATGCCCAGCTAGACAACGTCTTAAGTATCAGCCGATAAGAAGAACTACAGTTGTCCACACATGTGAAAATAGAGAGCGTGTGCCCGTGAGGTGTGAATATACCTAGAGACAGTCTCCCCTCCGTGAATAGGCTGTGCCGCTGAGGTGGAGATTACCTAGAGAATTTCCGTTCTTGGATTAGAGGCTCTGCGCCAGTGAGGTTGAATTTAACCTAGAAAGTTCCCGTCGATTGAAAAAGGCTATGCCTATAGGTGGGAGTTAGAATACCTTTAAGAGAGAAGTTCCCGCTATCGCGAATTGAACGATCATGCGCTGTTTGCCCGTTGCATGGTTGAGATTACTAGAAAGTTGCCCCTCCTTAATAGGCTATGCCCGTGAGTGTGAATTACTCTAGAGAAATTTCCGCCTCCTTGAATAGGGCTAGGCCGTGAGGTGTGAATTATCCTCACGAGAAGTTTCCCTCCTGAGAAGGCCTATTGCCCTGAGGTGTGAGTAATTAGAGAGAGTTTCCCTCTCATTGAAGTAGGCCTATGCCCTGTGTATGTGTGAATACTAGAGAAAGTCCCACCCTTGAATCAGGGGCTATGCCCTGAGTGTGAATTACCTAGAGAAGTTCCCGTGAGGTGTGAATAGGGCTATAACCGTGAGGTGTAAATTACCTAGAGAAAATCCCCTCCTCGAATAGGGCTATGCCCGTGAGATTGAATTACCTAAGAAGTTTCCCTCTTCTAAAGAGCTAATGCTTGAGTGTGAATACTAGAGAAGTTCCGCCTCCTGAAGTAGGGCTCTAGCCCGTGAGTGTGAATACCTAAGAAGTTCCCCTCCTTGAATAGGGCGATACGCCCGTGAGGTGTGAATAACCTAAAGAAGTTCCCCTCCTGGAATAGGGCTTATGCCCGTGAGGTGTGAAATATATAGAGAAGTTCCCCGCCTTGAATAGCTATGCCCGTTGAGGTTGAATTATATAGAAGAGATTCCTGTCCGTTGAATAGGCCTATGCCCTTGAGTGTGAATTACCTAAAAAAGTCCGCTCATTGATATATATTCTATGCCGTGAGTGTTTGAATTACCTAGTAAGGTTTTCTACTCCATTGAATAGGCTAGCCCCGTGAGGTGTAGACTACTTAAGAAGTTCCCCCCTTGACATTTAGGGCTATGCCCGTGAAGTCTGAATTTACCTAAAGAAGTTCCTCTCCTTGAAATAGGGCTCATGCCCGTGAGGTGATGGAATTATCGTAGGAAAGTTTTCCAGCTAATAGCTATGCCGCGGTGAGTGGAGATTACCTAAAAACCCCTCCTTGAATAGGCTATGCCCGTGAGTTGTGAATTAGCCTAGAGAAGTTCCCTCCTGAATAGCCTATGCGCCCTGTGATGAGTGATTATTACCTAGAGAAGTTCCCTTCTTGGAATTTAGGTCTTGCCCGGTGTGAATTACCTATAGAGATTCCCCTCCTTGAATAGGCTATGCCCGTGAAGTTTGGACTTACCAGAGAAAGTCCCACTCCTGATAGGGCTATGCCGTGAGTGTGACATACCTAGAGAAGCTTCCTCTGCCTTGAAATAGGCTATGCGTGAGGTGTGAGATTACTAGAGAAGTTCCCCTCTTGAATAGGCTATGGCCCGATGAGTGTGAATACCTAGAGAAGCCAATCTAATTTATCACATCCCCTATATGCACACTAGCTCATGCCCGTGACGTGATGAACTTACCTACAGCAGAAAGGTTGCACGCTCTTACTCGAATAGAGGCCTATGCCCGTAGGAGTGAAAGACTAGATGATACGAGAGTTCTCCCCTTTTTGATAACGCACAATCATGCCCGGTAGAGTGTTGCAAAATATACTAGAGAAGTTCCCCTTCTAAAATAATATGAAGTCTATGCCTGTCAAGTGATCAAAATAAGCACAATATAACAGTAACTAATTACCCCTACCTATTTACATAGCATAATGCCGTGACCACCAATGGATACGTGTGAACTACACCTAGAGAGCAGAATATCTCACCTACAGCACATAACTTGTAATTAAAGAGCTCAGTCGCCCGTAGCGTGTAATTATAGGGCTAGAGAATTCCTCCCTCTTGATCAGAGCTCTAATGCCCGTCGACGGTTGAATTAACCTTGAGAACGTTCCCCTCCTTGAATAGGGGCCTTATAACGTCCGAGCGAGTGAACCTTACCTAGAGCAGAAGTTCACCCTCCTTGAATTCAGGTTTATTGCCCTTGAGTGGTAAAATTACCTAGAGAAGCTCCCCTCCTTGAATAGGGCTTCAAAGCCGTGAGGCTGTGATCTTACCTAGAGACAGTTCCCCCTCCTTTTGAACCAGGCTTATGCCTGTGTAGGTGCGACATTACCTAGAGAAGTTCCTCTCCCGTATGAATAAGGCTTATGCCCGCTTGAGGTCGTGAATTACCTAGAGACCAGTTCCCCTCCTTGAATAGGGCGATATTCGCCCGTGATGGTGCTGACTTACTAGAGAAGTTCCCTCGTTCGATAGGCCTATGCCCTGTGTGTGAATTACTAGAGAAGCTCCCCTCCATTGAATAGCGCGATATGACCAGTGATGTGTCACCATACCCTAGAGAAGTTCCCCTCCTTGAACTCAGGGCTATCAACCGAGAGCCTGGGTATTTAGCTGTTCCAGTGTGACAATTAGCCTCAAGACGACAGCTTATCCCCTCTCATGCAAATAGCGCTAGCCCCTGAGTGGACATTACTAGAAATAGTTCGCCTCCTTGAATAGCTATGCCCGTGGACGGTGTGACATACCCTAGCAGAACTTCCCTTCCTCGAATCACGGGCTATGCCCGCTATTGAGGAGTGAACCAACTAGAGAATGTTCCCTCCTCTTGAATTAGGGCATCTTCTCTTCCGTCGCGTCGGCATATACTAGGAGAACGCTTCCCTCTGAAAAGCTATCTCCCTAGTGCACACCCGCCCCTCCCTCCCCCACCCGCTTTTCTCTGAAATTACCTCTGACGAGAACCGTCCCATCCCCTCTTTAATCAGCTCCATATGCCCCCTCGACCTGGTGTTAGACATTACTTAGAGAAGTTTGACCTCCTTGCAATACGGCTATCGCCCTGTGCATCTTCTCTTCCCTCTTAACCTATGTCTAATATCTACAACTACTCCTCATAAGCACCCCTACAACTCTTACACAAACCACCCAACCATCTATTGAACAAACAACCCACCCATCAAGTCCCTGGACGTCCGTGTCACATACTCAGAGACAGTTCAACCCTCCCTTGAATAGGGCTACTGCCCGCCCCACCTCTGGATGTGTGTGACTTATACCCTCAAGACAGAGACCGTTACCCTCTCTGACCATTAAGCGCTTATGCCCCCGTTGTAGGTAGTCGTATCATTCATCACTTCCCCTTTGTTTGACATTACCTAAGAATGCCCTCCTTTGCAAGTAGCGCTAATGCCGTGAGGTGTGATCATTACTAGAGTATAGTTCCCTCCTCCGCAATAGGTGGCTATCGCACGTCGAGAGTGTGAGCAATTACCTAGAGAGTTCCACTCCTCTTCGCTCAACAGGCCTGCCTATGCCGTACGAGGTCAGTGAATTTATCTCAAGAGCAAGTTCACTCCTTCATATCTAAGAGCTATGCCGTGAAGGTGTATAAGATTAATTTCTATCATCCTGTTAGTGTGTGAGAAGTTCCCTCCTCTTGATTGATGGTCTTTCCTTCGCGCTCCTGATGGTTGTGTTCATTAACCAAGAGAAGTTTCCTACCTGAATGCAATGCTATGCGTTCCAGGTCCCTAGGTGTTGCTACATTACGCCTACAGAATTTTCCGCTCCCTTGAATCAGCGTGCTTGATCAGCTGAGGCTGTGGTAACCATTAAATTAGAAACTTCTCCCTTCCACTTGACAATGACTGCCATATCACCTCGTCCAGAATGTCGAAAGCCCTATCGAAGTTTCCCTCTCCTTGTAACCTAGGGCTACTCTGCCCTTTTGAACGTGGTAATTACTAGAGCAAGTTCCCTCCGTGTACATAGCGGCTCATCTGCTCCGTGACGCTTGTCGACGTCCCTACCTAGATGCAATTTTCCACTCTTGAATTAGGCGAATGCCGTGAGAACTTTGTGAATTACTAGAGTGAAGCCTCCCCTCAACTTCAATAGCGGGCTATCGCCCAAATCGTCGTAATTACCTAGAGAAGTTTCCCCTAATTGAATAGGGCTATGCCCTGAGGTGTGAATTACCTAGAGAAGTCCCCTCCATTGAATAGCTATTGCACTCGTGGAAGAGTAGAGTGATCATTTACCTATGAATACGTTCCACTTCTTGATTAAGCTATGCCGTGATGTGGAGTTATGCGTATAGAAAAATGTCCTTCTCTTGAATATAGGGCTTGTGCCCGTGAGGTGTCTGCAATTACTCTAAGTAGAAGTCCCTTTGCCTCTGGCATTATGGGATTATCTCCTCTGTGAGTGCTAGATTTACTTAGAGAATTTCCCTCCTTATGCTAATAGGACGTATGCCCATGAGAAATGTTGTGTATTATTTTATCTAGAGCATATAGTTCCCTCTTTGGAAACTAGGGCTCTATTGCCAATGTTCTGAGGTAAACAATTACCTCAATGATAGTTTCCACTCTCGCTCTGCCACCATAGTTCGTGCTTTGATGCCATAGTTGAGTTGTGATCATACCTAAGAATAAGTTTCCCCATCCTTAAATTAAGGAGGCACTTTTGCCACAGTGAAGGGGGACATACCTAGAGACATAGGTATCGCCCTAGGCCCACCAAACCTGTTATTACGAAGTAATACAATGAGATGCACTCATATCCCTGTCAATCTACCCATTCACCACGTCTGCATATAAGGGTTGTTAAGCCTCCAGTGAAGGTCTGCTGCAATATATAAACTCTAGAGTATATAAATTTCCACTCCTCCTTAGGAAATCATCAGTGCCTATCCATGACCTCCTAGAGGTTTTAATGCAAAAATTAAACTTCCCTAAAATAGATATGTTACTTCACTAATCTTTTTAGCCATGCATATTATATCGATCCTCTAATAATTGTCTCTCGATGAAGGTTGTCGTGTAATCTATCTCTCCTAAGTTATGATTCAAATTCGCCATCTCTCTTCTCAATAGGGCTCTATATATTTGTCCTACTTGTGAGGTCAGTTAGATCTATATTACCAGAGAAGTTACTCCCTCACTTTGAATTATAACTCATGAGACTCTGCGATGTGTTTAATACTTCATAATCTAAGACAAGTTCCTCCCCATGTGTCAATAAGGCTATGCCAACTAATAGGAGGATTTGATATTACTGAGTGCTAGATCATTCCCTACTTTGAATTACGGTGGACTAACCCTTGATGTGTTCACTACTATTCACCTAGAGAAGCTCCCCACATCTTGTGAAAGAAGGCCTAGCCCCTGAGAGGAGTTAGTGTATAATTACTCTAAGAAGAGATTATTCTCCGCATTCCCTTGAATTACGGCTTATGTCCCTGTCGAGTATAATTTACCTAGCAGAAAGTTCTCCTCCTGAATTTTTGAGTCGTTATCCCATTAGATGTGTGTCTTTATTCTTATAGAAAGAAGAGTTACACTTCACTTCCCTGTAAATTAGGCCTAAACCCGTACCAGGTAACGTGCAAATCTACCATAAGAGGAAATTTCTCCCTCTTCTCATCAAATCGCTTTGTCACTGTGATGCTTTTGGACATATTACCTTAGAGAAGTTCCTCCTACTCTGTTCGAATAGGGCCTATCGTCAAGTGTAGTGTGGAAAACTTACTCCTATAGATAGATTCTCCCCTTGCCTTGAACTAGGGTCAATAATGCCCTGTGAAAGTGTGAAAGTACTTAGCATATGCCCTCCTTTAATCAGGTCTATGCTCCCTGGTCGAGGAGGAGTGAAAACTAGAGAAGTTCCCTCCTCCTAGATTTCAACGCAATAGTCTGGCTAGCCCTCCGTTGAGAGGTGTGAAACTACCTAGGAGAAGTAAGTGATAACACCTCCTTGCGAACGCTAGTGCATACATTGCCCAAAGTAAGAAAGTGTGAATTCTTCTAAGAAAGTTACCGGTATTAATCCTTTGAGCAACTATATGGTCTATGGCCTGTGACGTGTGAATATTTACCTAGAGACAGTTCCCATCGCTTGAATAGGCTATGCCCGTGACGAGGTGATTAATACCTAAATTAAGTTTCCCCTTCCTTTGTGCAAAATAGGCTATGCCCGTGAGGTTGCTCAAATAGCCTAGAAGTAAGTTACCTCCTCCCTTGTAATGAGGTGCTCTCTATGCCTTGAGGTGGAATTATTATCATTCAGAGATATTCCCCTTCTATTTTGTCACATCATATGTCTCTCCGCTTTGTAGTCGGCGAGAGATAGTTATCTAGATTACAGTTCCCCTCCTGATAGGCTTATGCTCACCGTGAAAATCTGTGAACATTTTATATCCTAGAGAATTCTTCCCTCTTGAATAGGGCTTATATGTGCTATTTTGTTTATCAATGCTCTTCGTTCCTTCCTGCATTCAAAAATCTCCTATGCCGTTTTGTGATGTGTGACATTTACCTAGAGAAGTTACTCTCTCCTATTTGCAAATTCGTCTTATGCCCGTGTTCAAAATCTTGCTTATTACCTAGAGAGGTCTTTACCTCTTTGTGTATCACTCAGTGTGCTGTATGTGTCCGTGAGGTTGTTGATAGATTATCTAAGAGGAGGTTCCCTCTTCTAAAAATAGAGCTGTTAGCCACGTATAAGGTGTGACTGAATTTACCTAGAGAAGTCCCCTCCTTAATTAGCTATGCCCGTAGAGTATGTGAATTAATCTTATAGATGTATAGTCTCCCATACTTTGAATATAAGGCTCTTTCTGGTTCATGATCGTGAATTTCTTTGTTCAACTAACCTAAATCCATTAGGATTTCATTGCCTCTGATATTGTCTTTCTTTTTGACCTATTTCTGTCTCATCCAACTCCCCATTAAAATCTTCATTATCTGTCATTTTATTTTGTTCTTCTAAACTTTTTTCTGTATTTTTTCAGTTTTTATTCTATTCCCTTGATATAGTGTCTCTTTATTTTGTTAATATTCCGATCCCATTCATATTTGAAATCACATAGGCATGTCACACTCCGACATTTCCATTCCTTAATCTCATTCCTTGCCTCTACGTCCCCTCACTCCTCCTTAGGCTCTTCATTTCGTAGTACGTAAGAACAATTTCTTTTTTTAATTCTTAGACTCCTTATTCCTTTCTTTATTAAAGCTGATGTATGGCGTTTTTGGGCGATCAGTTCTTATTTCTACCCCGTATATTTTCTTATTAAAACTTTTCCATTACATTCATTTGCAACCAATTATTTCATCTAGCAATTACCACAAATATTATTCCAGAAGTCGTCTTACCTTCCTTTTCGGGTATTAACATTTCCTATGTAGTAGCTTTCCATAAGTATTCTTTCTTTTCCTTTGTCCTTACCCAATTCACCTGATCTCCCTACTTTGTCATCTTCTCAGCGTATGATCTTACTTCCTCCTCATCTATGTATTGATTCCTGCTTCGTGTGTATCGGGGTCTTTTTAATTATTCTTATTTGTTGCAATACTGCACCGAGCAAGATTCTACGCACCAATCGGTCACTTGTTTCAGTTTGATTCGACAAGTTATTGTTGCGTTCAAGTCATCCAACATTTTCCGTTCCATTTCCATTTGATACTAGGTTGGTTTGTGTCACACCATACTTGTGTTCCGTATCGTTACGCACCAGAATGATTTTTTTTTTTCTCCACCGTATTTCCCAATCTATCACACCTTACCGGTTGTAGGGGTGTTGCATCTTTTTTTTTGGATTTTTGGTTGTTTTGATGAGTCGGGAGAAGTCTTAGGCCTCTCTGACGATTGATCAGGCGGATGATCACATTCAACTATAGAGATAATTTTTCCCTCGCTTGTAAGGGCTAATGCGCGTGAGGTGTGAATACCTAGAGAAGTTCCCCTCCTGGAATAGGGCTATGCCCGTGATGAGTGAATTACCTAGAGAATGTTCCTCTCCTTGTAGGTATGGTTATTGCCAACGCATCCCACGAGCCGCCGCCCGCTCCGTGGGGTCGTGGGGAGTCTATTTTGTGTCTGGGAGTGCGGGGGAGAGGAGTTATGTTGGATTTGGTATCGATCAGATTACGCTACTCACACGTTCCCCCCCTCTCCACATTGTATCATATGGCTTCATGCCACATGATGGTAGGCCGCACCAGTCTTCGATGTTTCCTGGCACTTCGCTGAGTGTTTGAGATTTTTATTCTTTTTATCTCTAATGACACGTTCCCTCTCGCTTGAAAATAGTAGGCTTTATGCCCTGTGACTCAGTTGAATATAACTTAAGAGCAACTTTCATCATCCTTTGTGGACATTCAGGGCTTGATGCCTGTGACTGAGTCGTATTATTTCTAGCTAGCAGAATTTTCCCCTCCTTGGAATAGGCCTATGCCTCAGTGTAGGTGTAGAAACATACCTAGAAGAAGATTTCCCGTCCTTGAAATAGGCTATTCCCGGGCTGTGGAGTGATATAATCTACTTACCTAGCAAATTCCCCTCCTTGGAATTAAGGCCTGCTTACTGCAACCGCGTGATGTGTGTGCAATGAGCCTAGCAGACCACGCCCTCGAGCTCCGTTGTAATAGGGCTATAACCGACGAGTGTGAATCGTAACAACGCGACTCAGGATGTATGCTTGCTCGATCTAAGTATGTTGTGAATAAGGTCTTATTTGCCATGCTTGGAAGTTGTTAAATTACTTCATAATTAGCCTAACTAGAAATAGTTCACTCACAATACATCTTTGTAGTAGGGTGCATTACTTCGCAGCTGGCTTAGAGAGTTGTGATTATGCCCTTTAAAAGAATCTCTCCTTTCTTCGAATTAATTATGCTATTAATGCCCGTTGAAGGCAGGAAACTATCTAGAGAAAGTTATCACCTCTCTTTGAATAGGTGTCATTCGATGTTACAGATGTTAGCCGTTTTAAAGTGTTCCTTTCTGATACACTTCAATACTGCATCAGACAATATTATAGCACATCACGTAGTGATTTAGTAATGTTATCGTTACCTAGAAAGTTGCTCTCTTCACCTGCTCTATGAACTTAGCAGTTTACTCGCACTGTAGCAAGTGTCATCTTTGAACACTCACGTAGAACATTTAAAGTATCACCCATCCTTATTAAGTGAGGCTCAATCCGTCCCGTGAGGGTGATGTGATAAGCAATTACCTAGAGAGTTCTACTCCTGAATAGCGTATGGCGTGGTTATAGATGAGTTACATTTATATGTGATTACACTCATCACGCTTCAGAACTGGAAGAGATATCTCTTCCTTGCAATAGATATGCCCGGTTTAAATAATTTTAATAATTTTCTGAATTAGAAGTGTTTCTAAATGTCAACTACTTATAATTACATTCTAGCTGCATCAGAACATTTAATATGTAAAGTGTGTGTGTGATATACTCTCTACCGTGAGAGATAGTACCTCCTATGTAATAGTTCTTGATCTTTAAGTTTCCTTTTGCATATACTTCATAGCTGCACTCAGCACATTTTAAAATAATTTTTATTTTCTGGCGTGAGAGTATTAAGTAGAGCAATTTACTTGAGGAGAAGTCCTCCATCTCTTGAATAGTGATGACTCTTTCGTAGTTCGTCTGGATTAGCATTTAACTTAGAGTAAGTCTCCCATCTAATAGGGCTATTAATGCCTAACTTTGTTCGATGCTTAGCATGTGCAGTTTTTAAAGCTTCCTCTCAGATGTACATTCATAGTATGCATCAGAACATGTTAAATAACTTTGTATCTTGATGCTTAAGCATGTGCGCGGTTTTTGAGTCTCCTGTTCGATTACAGCTAATAGCTGCACTCAGAACATTTACAATAATTTTTGAGTTGCCCATGAATTAACAGAATGTCTTTTTAAATTGATTATCATTACCAATATAATTCAATGCTCACATTTAACTTTTTTTTTATGTATTTTTAATTTTTTTTAAAATCTTTGTTTTTTAAAACTTAATTCAATTATTGCAACTGAGGTTTTCACGATAATTCATTTTCATGCTTTGATTCTGCGCTGCTGGATGCTTAGATTTCTTCTTCTTTAAGAACTTTTCATTTTGGAAATCCTTTCCTACCTTCACCAGTTACATCGCGTATGAGATGTGAAAGCAATACCTAGAGAAGTGTCCCGCACTATGAAAATAAAAGACATATGACCCGTTTAATAGAAAGTTTGGAATTACATAATGAGGAGGATTGCCCTCCAAGAATTATAGAAAATACAAGCTATGACACTCGATGAGTTGTATAGAATTACTAGAGAATATTTCCCTTTCCTAGTACATCAAATGATTATGCTTTTTATAGCCACAGTTGATGTGACTATTTTATCTAAGAGAAGTTTGCCATGCCTATGAATCAAGAGCAAATTCTACATCCCAGCTTGAGGTGTGATAATAAGCTTAGACGATAAGAATAAAGACTAACACTTGAATAGGGCTTGATGCTCCTAGATGATGTTAGTGTAGATCATTACCGTGAAGAAGATTACAAACTCCATATCGAAATAGGAGTGACCTAATAAAAACCGTGAGAGTGGAATGAATTAACAGAGAAGAATATCCCTCCATATAGAATTTTGTGCTATTTTGCATACTTAGATTTGATTGAATTGCATCATTTAAACACATTAACTAGAGAAGATTTTCTCCACCTACTTACATTGACATAATGCCAATATACCTGAAGTGTGACATACACCTATCTTATGATGTATTATTTCTCTTCACAGCTCTGAATTAGTGTGCGTCATGCCGGTTTTTATAAATAATCAAATAACTATTTCAGTGCAGGTTCGATAAAATTTTACCTAGAGAAGCTACCCTCTCATATTGATAAGGGCATATGCCTCAACAAGTGTAATTACCTAGAGAATATATTATATATAGATCCATATAATTGATATAGGAGCTATTGCCGTTAGGTGTGAATATTACACTTAAGAGATAGAATTCACCCTCCTGGTATAGTGGCTTTGCCTCGTGAGGTGTGAATTATTACCTGAAAGTTCCACTCCTGAATAGGGCTTACATGCCCGTGAGGTTAAATAATATATATATATTACTCTAGTATAAAAATTACACTACTCCTTGAAATAGCTTTGCCCGTGAGTGTGAACTAACTACTAGAGAAGTTCCCCTCCTTTTAAATTAAGGGCTTAATGCCCTGAGGTGTCTGATATATACCTAATAGAGAAGTTCCTCCTCCTATTGAAATTATAGGTAGAATGGCCCATGAGGTGTGTAATATTACCTAGAGTAAAGATCCCCTCCTTGAATAGGGCTTGCTCCGTGATGAGTGTGAATTAACCTAGAAAGTTTACCCTCCTGAATAGCTTTATAGCCAAATAGAGGGTGTGTAGAGGTTAACCTACGACGAAGTCCACTTCGATTTTGAAATAGGGCTTTGGCGTTTAACCGCTGTTTAAGTCACTTATCATTACCTATGATAAAATTATAAATCCCAACTCTTCAACTCGGCATAGGCTGATGTCGTAGAGTGTGAATATTTCTAAAAGAGAGGACAGTTCCCTCCTTATATCTTAATAGAGCTATGGGCCTATGAAGTGGAATCATACTAGAGAAGTCTCCCCTCTGCTTGAAATTAGCTCCCATGCCCAGTTGAGTGTGTAGAGAATGACCTATGTAGAACTTTCCCTCTTGGAATAGTAATCGGTTGACACTCGCCCGGTGAGGCGTGTGAGATTACCTAGAGAATTCCCTCCTTGAATAAGGGCTATGTCCGTGAGTCGTGATATTACACTAGAGAAGTCCCCTCTTGTCACCTACCAAAGGGCTATGCCAGTGTATGAGTATGTGTGAAAATTACTAGAGAGTTCCCTCCTCAGTAAAAAAATTTATGGTCTATACATCTCTTTCAGTGAAAGTGAAATAATTATCCATAAAGAGGAAGGTTTGCCTCTTTGAAGAAATAGGTTATAGCCTCACATGTGAGATTAATAGATAGTAGAATATTATACCTATAAGATGGATAGCTTTCCCCTATCCTTGAAAATAGTCAGCATAATTAATAGATACCGGTAATGTGTAAAGTTACCTAGAGAACTCTCCTCCTATAACTCAGACGCTTTATGACACATACATGTTAGCAGTGTTAGATTTTGCATCCTACCTGATGAGAATTGCTGCATCCAAACTTAATATGGCTTATGACCGTGAGGTGTGAAATTACCATAGACGATAGCCCAAGTCTCCTTGAACTAGGGCTATGCCGGGTGTAAATAGCCGTGTGATTAAT
Source organism: Trachelipus rathkii (assembly GCA_015478945.1). Classification (NCBI taxonomy): domain Eukaryota; kingdom Metazoa; phylum Arthropoda; class Malacostraca; order Isopoda; family Trachelipodidae; genus Trachelipus; species Trachelipus rathkii. The sequence goes on along the minus strand of JABUQX010085058.1, from coordinate 733 downwards.
TTAAGTATACTAGAGAAGTTCCCCTCCTGAATAGGCTATGCCCGTGAGGTTGAATTACTTAAGAGAAGTAACAGTCCTCACATTGTAATAATAGGCCTCATATGCCTCGTTGCACCACGTGATATTTTCTCAGTGATAGTGAATCTGAGCTAAGAAGTTCCTCCTCCTTGAATTAATGGCTTGTTTATTGAACGTGACGAATTGATGTGAAATCCGATTAAAATCCCCCTATACTATAAGTATCCACTACCTCGTTAATATATAGCGTGATATAAAACGTGAGTTTGATGTAATAATATACCAAGAATGTAAAGTTCCCTTCCTTTGAAATAGATGTGCTATGCCTCTTGAGGTGGAACATTTAAATTACCTAGATAAAAGTTCCCCCTCCTTAGTAAATAAGGCTATGCCGTAGATAGGTTAGTGTAAATTAGCCTAGAAAGGTCCCTTCTCGGTAAATAGGGCATATTCCCTAATAGTGATTTAGGAGTGAAATACCATAAAGACAGATTCTCCACGCCTTATTGATAAATAGGCTTATGATCAGTGAGTGGTGAATTACTAGAGAAAGTTCCCTCACCTTATGATAATATTAGTAAGCATATTGCCCGTGAGGTGCTGAAATTACTAGATGAAGTTCACCTCTCATTTAATAATAGGTCCTATGTCCACGTATAGTGTGAACTTTAACTAGAGAATTTCTGCTCTTAATAGGGGCTTAATGACTATATTA